>CABFOV010000939.1:106730-146239 GCA_902141375.1 Timema poppense
GGGGGTGACAGAGGTAAAGTAGTGCATTTAGTAATGTCAGTAGTACCCGCACTGCCCAAGGTGGTAAGTGTTGTACTACCTCGTTTGTGATGTCGTGTCATGGAGCTTTTTTCTTGGGAAGTTCCTGTATAGTTGATGTAAGTTCTTCGAGTGTGATGTCATCTGCCTGCGTGTCGTTTGGTTTAAACAAGTATTCTCTCACTGATGTGGCGGCTTCCCTGGTGAAGCTTGATTTCTGTGGTTTTTGGTTGGGTGTGAACTGTTTTTATAGTGCCGTGACTATGGCCTCCGCTTTCTCCGAGCTTTTGTAGGCAACGCTTTTTTCCCCGTGAATGGCTGGTACTGTTATTTTTTTTTATCACCCCTTAGTTTTTTTTATGATTTTCCAAGTTTTGTTAGTGTCGGTGACTGCCTCTGTGACATAAGTGTTCCATTTGTCTAACCTGATGCTTTTGACTGTTCTTCTAACCTGTGCTTTCAATCTATTGTAGGCTGCTCTGTGTTGGGGGGTTCTGAAGCTCTGCCAGTCCCGCCTGGCTTCCCTTTTTTGAGCTATGAGGAAATCTAGTTGTGGGTTATTTTTCCGGAGGTCGTGCGGGATTGGTTCCCTCACTGTGCTCTCTTTGAAGTCTTTATGTACTGTCGACGTGAACAAGTGAAGCGCTTCTTCAACTTCATCCGTGTTTTGATGTGGTGTACCTCCGGAAGTGTGTCTTCTAGTGTGGTTTTGAACGTGTCCCAATTATATGTTATTTGGTTGTTTGTGAGCCCTTTTATCTCAATATTTGCGGTAATCTTTATCTCGTAGAATATTGGTTTGTGGTTTGAATCTAATTCGTGCAGTACCGTGAGGTCTTCTGGTGTGATTATTATATCTGTTAGAACTACATTTATTCTGTATGATTTCTGTAGCTTCTCTCTTGGGAGTGAGTATGTGTGGTACTCCTGTTAAGGTCTTTGATAAGATGCTGCATTAGGTCAAAGTTTTGTTTTATGGTGGTGTGAATTTTTAAGCCGTTCTTTAGGAAATACACGTTGGTATTGTTCCCTAATTTTTGGGCATACTTTGTGATTCTCATGTAGTGCTGCGATCCCCTCGTCACTATTGGTGGTAGTCGATGTTTGGGTGTCTTCCCTGAGGCGTCGTTGTTTGTGGCTTGAGTGTCGTCAGAAATGGTGACTTAATTTTCGTTGTCAGCCCTTCTCAGGGCGTCAAACTAGTTTGATGCTGTAATTATCTTTTTGTGTTTTATTTTTTTTTGTTTTAAATTTACGTTTCCTGGTGAGTTTGGAGGCCAGTGTAAATGTCCTTTGTCCGTCCGTGTCAGATTCAATTTCAGTGTCGTCACTAGTTGATTGTTATGCATGTGCTGGTGTCTTTTTTGTTTTGATGTTGTTTGTGGTTTGTATGGCTGCGGCCATTTCACACGGCCCTGAAAAGGGCTGGCTAGTGGCAAGCAGTGTGATGAAGAGTGGGTGCTCTTCCTGTTGGGGTATGTTGTGGTGTGTCCCCCTCTAAACAGACTCCGACTACAAGGACTTTTCCGTTGGTACCATTCAGAATTAAAGCTACGAATATATTTCTTGTTGTTGCTTTTGCCTGGCTGGAATATTAGAATATCAGGTGTTGAACGACCTCTTTTCTTAACTGTAACTTTCTCATGAATATATAGCTGTGAAAACTTAACCCTTGTGTTGCCACCCAAAAAAACTCACAGCATCTGCCACCCGGGTACCTGGGTACCCCGCCTACGAATTTCATGGTAAAAGCCCATTGTAACGAAAAATAATTATATGCATTCGATTAATATTTAATTATTCATAGGAAGGTATTCCTACCTCAATATAACAAAAATTAACTATGTACAGTGACCTTGGAAGTCCTAAAGCAGGTATAAAACGTGCGCAGCTGCACCGTAAATTTCTCGTTTCTGGGCCGGCCAGGTATGTTGAACATGAAAGGGAAGCAGAAGGGTCGATAATGTTGTTCTTTTATACCTGAAGAATATTCTAGAACCCTTTTGAAACACTTGGACACACTCATGCCTATATACTTGGAGCAGTAAAGCCGTATATCTCAGTTTGTATCGTTCGCTCGAAGAAGCAAGACGTGCAGTCACTGCTGAGAGAGTTTGGATAGTTTGGTATATGTGTGCGTGTTATATCCGCTGTTTTTATTTTCTGGCTTACCCTAATATTATTTAGTGAAGTGTGCATAGAACTTGTGCATTATATTTGTGGAAAACAGAAACAGAAAGCAGAAAGATGGAGGAATTGTCGAGAGCTCAGTTTTTGAGGTAACGTAAATATAATAAATACAATATTTGTATTATATAATTGATATTATTATAAGTGTAATATTATTGTAAAACATGAATTTATTTATTATTTTTTAGGTTGAGTTACGCTGAAAAAGATGAGTACTTAAAGAAATTACTCAGCGAAGAAGATGACAAAAGTGATGACCCTTCGGACAGTGAAGACGGGGATTGGTTTCCCAACGATAACGCTCCGAATTCTGCAAATGCTGAAGCATCGGATAGTGAAGATTGCGTTGATGACGAAGCCGAAATTGATGGCGGAACTCAAGAAGAAGAAGACGATGACGACGAAAGAGACGCTGAGGAGGAGAGTGACAACGAAGTAGCTTCAGATGTTTCAGCCAGCACTAGTACAACTTTTGTGGCAAAAGACAAAACGGTTTGGAATAACACTCCGCCTCAAAACCATCAAACTCCGGCTAGAAATATTGTTAGGCAGAGAGCTGGACCACATAGAAGTACAGAAATGTTATCGATCTCTGGCACATTCAAAAAATTCATCACGTTGGAAATGGTTGACATTATCGTTCGGTGCACAAATAAAAAAGCGGAAGCCGAGTATCAAGATTACAATAGCAAGCATCCACAAAACGAGCCGCTTGTATGGAAGAAAGTTACGGTAACTGAAATGTACTCTTTTTTTGGAATCTTGATAAGTGCTGGCGCAAATAACTCAAACACAGACCACATAGATGAAATGTGGAAGAAAAACTCATATCCGCTATATCGTGCAACGATGGGACGAAGGCGATTTCAGTCGTTTTTACGTTTTATACGTTTTGACGATTACACTACACGCCAGGAACGAGCGCCAATGATAAAACTGCACCTATATCTGATATTTGGAACATGCTGAATGCAAACCTAGCAGCGGTGTATAGACCAACGGAGCACTTGACTATCGACGAACAGCTCTTTCCTTTTCGAGGAAGAACGAAGTTTACCCAGTACATGCCATCGAAGCCTGCTAAATACGGTCTAAAAGTATTTTGGTTGTGCGACGCAAGTAATGCTTATCCACTCAAAGGGATTTTCTATACCGGTAAACAAGGTAATACTCGAGAAGTCAATCAAGGAGAACGAGTTGTGAAAGAACTGGTCGCTGCTTACAAAGGATCTGGCCGGAACATAAGCATGGACAGATTTTTCACGACCTTACCGTTGGCAGAGAGTCTTTTGTCATGGAAGCTCACTATCGTCGGTACTTTGAAACAAAATAAAACATGCATTCCTCAAGAAATGAAACCGTTGAACTCTAGACCATTATTGTCAACGCTTTTTGGATTTCACGGCAAGGTTACCATCTGTTCGTTTGTTCCGAAGAAAAACAAAGCGGTGATTCTTCTCAGCACGATGCACAATGATGCTACGATCTCTGATGCAGCTCACCAGAAACCAGAAATGATTTTATTTTACAACAAAACCAAAGCCGGCGTTGATACTATGGACCAAATGTGCATGAGATATTCCACCCAACGGCGAACGTGCAGATGGCCGTTAGCTTTTTTTTACAATATTTTGGATATCGCCGGTGTTGCTGCGTACGTTATTTACTATGAAAATAATGATCTGCTTGCTAAAAAAACTAACAGACGCAGACTTTTTCTACGCCAGCTCGCAGAAGAACTAGCCATGCCAATTATAGAAGAGCGATTTTCTAACCAGCAAGTCATGCGAAATCATGCAACGAAAATCGCAATCGACAGTTACTATGAAAGGCCAGTAACAGAAGTGGTAACTGATAACAACGATCAACGAGACGCTAGTGGTAGAAAAGTTGTAGTTGGATCATGCTACATTTGCAACGAGCAGCCTATTCGAAAGAGAAGAAAGACAAGGAAGTCTTGCGTTGACTGTAATAAGCCCGTTTGTGATCAGCACACAGCAAAAATCACAAAATGTTTGAATTGTAATCATTGATTTCTAATATATCTGTGTAAAAGATTGAAATTTAATTATTTTTTTGTAATTTTTCATACAGTATTTGTATATTACTGTGAAAAAAATTGAAACTCCATGATCTTTGTCCAACAATCACATTGCAAAATGTGATAATTATTATTATATACAGCAAATTAAATAAATAAACAATTTGAAATAAACAAATATTGTTCTTATTTATATATTAATCCATATATACTTATTATAATTTTACAACAAACTTTTTTGTATGATATACTATATGAAAATCATATTTTTCTATCGGGATACCCAGGTACCCAGGTGGCTCATACGTGGTTTTTTTTAGGTTAATTTTTTTTAAATATGTAGAATACAAATTTTGATAGGGAATCGGTCAAATCATGGGGATTCGAGAAGGTTTTGGCCAATCTTTAAATATATATATATATATATATATATATATATATTCAACAAAACGTACACCGATGGGTACCCGGGTGGCAACACAAGGGTTAAGCTGTTGAAGTTCACTTACAGTCACAAAACTTATTTATTGGGGATGTAAGGCCATGGTTAAAGTTTTCTGTTAAATAAAATAACCGAAAAAAAATAATCAAATAGAATAGCTGGAAGCAGAATAATAATCTAATTCTACATTATTATACACTTTATCACATTCAAGAATATGGTACACGGTTTTTAAGCACAACACATGCTGAGTAAAAAAAAACTTCCTTTCACCATTATGCTCTCGCAGTGCTGGCTCTGGCATAATGGTGGAAGGAAGTTTTCTGAATGGTACCAACAGAAAAGTTAACTTTGCGGCTGTGAAGTAAAAAATGCATTGTTTGCTTCCAGTGTTTGCTGTTTGGAGGAGAGAGTATACTGTGGAAAAAATATGGTTTTAGAAATATAAACAAAATGAAATAGAAAACTGAAAAGCATGAGAAGTCAAAGAAGCACGTTGATAATGTTGTTTAATTGTCACTTTTATGAACCGTAAGTATTAAGGAGAAACTTAGGGAGGCATACAGACTTTCAGTCAATGAGCACAATATAAAAGTTAAAAAGAACCGTGAAATTTTATCCAAAATAATAGACTGCATTTACTTTTCTGGAAACTTTGAAACTCCCTTACGTGGACATGATGAAAAAGACGATTCAGTAAATCCAGGGATATTTAAAGGATTAGTATATTTTGCATCTAAATTAGATTCAGATTTGAAGAATCACTTAGAAACCAGTGCAGTCTTCAAAGGTGTTTCTAAGACTATTCAGAATGAGATACTTGACTACAAATATACCACTAGGAGATAAGGACGGAAATTAGAAAAGATTCCTTTTATCTGTCATGGTTGATGACACAACAAATGTTTCGTTACACACTCAAATGGTCCTTGTTCTACGGTACGTTATGAATGGAGAAATATTTGAGCGTTTTTGGGGATTCTTTATTTCAGAAAATCAAACTGCTGATGCCATATCAAAACGTATTTTAGAACAATTGGACATAATCCTTCAAGGAAATGGACAAAAACTGATAGCTCAGACATTTGATGGTAGCAAATGTCATTAAAGGCAAAATAAAGCAGGAGTTCAAGCAAAAATAAAAGCAGTTTACAGTAATGCACATTTCATTCACTGTTATGCACATTTACTTAATTTAATAATGAGAAATGCATTGAATATTTCACGAAACGCAACAATTTTTCTCTAACATTCTGACCATTCCAACATTCTTCTCAAGATCACCGCAACGTGTGTCCATTCTCAAAAACATATGAACGTCAGCATTCCACGCCCATCCTCTACAAAGTGAAATTTCAACATACGGACCATAAACAGAGTTCATGAAAATTTGCAACCTTTAAAAAACTGCCTTACTGAAATTCAGTCAACATACAAATGCAGATCAAAGATTGCAGAAGCAACAGGAATTTTAAAATACCTGAATGATGATAATTTCAAGTTTTGGTTAGAGCTTTTTCATCAGATTATTCCTCATGTTGAAATAATTTACAACCAAATGAAATATCGATAAATTAGTGTGTTTAAAGATAATTAATATATAACAAATTTCAAAACCGCTATTTTAGAATTGAGAAACTCAAACAACTGTGAAAATCCTTCAAAGACACTTGGCAGAAGCTAGGGAAGTGTGTGACTATATATGTGTTTATATAATGGACAGATATTCTTCCACTAAACACTTAGTAGCTGCTAAATTGCTTCACCAGATTTAAGAATGATCATCCCACAAAATATATAGTACTGACCACTGAAGCTTATCCCATGATTGACAAAGAAAAGCTTGAAACGGAACTAAAAGTATTCTATTGTAGGACTGATATTCATGAATATTGCAAATTAATTGAGCTGCTGAAATTTATCTTGGAAAATAATCTAGATGATGTTTTTAGTGAAATTACGAAACTGTTACAAATCCTCTTGACAATTCCCATGAATACATCAGAGGCAGAGCGCTGCTTTTCAACATTTGATAACAACTTTTTTAAGAAGCACTATGAATTTGGAAAGACTAAATGCGCTTGCAGTACTTTCAATGGAGAAAAATTTCCTCACTTATCATCCAGAGATCAAGGAGGTAATTATTCAACTTTTTGAGCAAATTAAAACAAGAATAATGGATTTCATTTTTAAATGAATAGATCAAGCTTAAACTGTAACAATTTAAGTTAAAGTAAGTAAAAAATAATATTTTTTAAAAGATTTATCAAGTTCATGAATAAATTTTCTTTTTATACATGTTTTTTTCCTTTTACACAATTATTAAAACAAAGGCTAAACATTTTGTGGAGCAGCACCCCCACTAATATTAGCTACGAGCTGCCACTGCTTTCTACAACATATTACAGAAGAAATCTCCTTTACATGTTTGGTGATTTTTTAAGTTGGGATTTTTTGTAGAGTAGGAATCAACATTTGGGAAATTTCAAATTTGTCCGTAAAATTTTGTGTTTAAGGACTTATATTGTAGAAAGTAATGGGGTACAGAATAATCCTAGAATTTTCCAACTCCAGATCTCAAGTCTCACAAAATTCCCAACTTTCGAGCTTTTAACCAACATTGAGGGTAGGGGGGAGGTGACAACCCCAACCCCCACCGGTACGATGTCCCTGGGGGCTTGTGTAAGCCTTATCCTCATAAAGCGAATTTATACAGGGTGGTGCACGGGAACGGTCAATTTTAAATAATTCATTTCAAGGCCATAGTTTAAGTTTGCAAGACTGTGATAACATCAATATGTTCCCTAGTCAATGTCATTTAGTTACCATGAAACAGCGATCATGTGTGCATCGAACGTTTGCAGTAAAAGCATTTTACAAAAACCATTATTGTTATGAAGCTGCGCAAAGTACGTGTAAGTGCATAATTATTGTGAGCCGGGTCACCGGCGACCCCACGTTTTGCTTTGGGGGTTAATTATTATAGTAAAAAAATAATAATGCTATCAATGTAAACTTAAAACAATAGCAATGAGACGTTATTTGTAAAAAAAAAAAAAATTCCCTTTCACTACAATTTTAAAATTTAAAATGGTTTAACCATTATTATAATATTTTTTTACAAAAATCATTAATTTTATTTGAAATGTAATAAGTAGTGTCTTTTCAGTGTATTAATACAATTAATATGATATAAGTATATCATTGTTATAATTTATGGTAGTTGAGAAAACCTGATAATAAAATTAACCTTAGGTTAAATGTGTGTAATGCTGGTTGCGTCAAGTGTAAACCTCACTCTTATGCCAGAGACATACACGAAATGACAGCCACTGTCCCTCAACGGAGAGGCTACGACATCGTATCGTCGTAATTGGTGCACAACCGTGAAGCAGTAGATAAACGTTATAATTTTTGGCTCCCCAGCGTAGGGGTCAAGAACGTTAGACTATGAACAGTTAACTTTGTATAAGACAAATCTGAAGACTCCTCTGTAAGGAAAGCCCTAGACAATGTATTGGCAACAGACATTTTTATACCTGGAAGCTATGATATTTTTAGAGTGTATTTAAAAAGCCTTAACTTTAACCGCGGTGATCTAGATTACACCATATCAACACCCGTTTTTAGAGGACTCTCAAAGGGGCACTGATCTGATTTAACATGAACTATATTCCCATAACTTTAATAATTATTCACTTTTTGCAAATATATGATCAAAAAAAATCTTTTTATTTTGGAATAAGTAGACCAAATTATTTTTATTATGATTTTGTGAGTTCCCTGGATGTGTAAATTATAATATTAATCCTGAAACAATACAAGCTTATAATACTTTCAAGCAATCAGACTTTGTGATTATTTATTATTACAATAGAAGCGCAGTAGTATTTTTAGTTAGCAAACTCTTTATCATGTTCTGGTCCCCAACTGAAATCAACATCATTCCTTGTTAAATACCTCAAAATATGAAGAGTACAATTTAGAAAACGTGGGAATGAATTTTGATATTATATATTTTGCCACACCTAAGAATCGTCACAAAACTTTCTTATTAATTGTCCTATCCACATCAGTAACGGCCCTTATTTGGTTTGGATCAGTTCAAAAAACCTCCTAATGAATTATAAACCCCATAAACTTGACAATTGCCATTCGTAACTGCATTCAGTTTCATTTAAATATGCAACGCCTGCCTTACAATTTTATAAGTTATATATTAGTTAAGTTTCCACTTAAAACTTTAGTCAAATGCGTTTAAGTGGGCCGCTTTATATAGCTTAGTCCCTTTTTACATAATTGATTATAATTATAAACAGAATTAACTTATTAAAACCATATCTATCTAAGTACTTTGCTGCCTATATTCGACATGTTTTTTTTTTATGTTTACTAACAGCTGTAGCTCTTTTAAGTTTCAAAATCTTGCTGCATTGGTGTTTTTCTATATTCTCACTAGCACCATTAATGCCTAGGCATGGTGTCTTTAGGCGATTACAATACAAACACAATTGTCACAAATTTAAAGGTAAAATAAAAATATAACCTGTAGAGGAAAATGTAAATAGTTAAATAAAATAGCGTATAATAATTATTGTGTTAATAGTACAAAATGCTAATTTTTTAAAAGTTCATGGAAATGTAAAGGACAATGACTTTATAGCTTTCATCTACGTGCGCACTCATTTTAGAGAATATACTAGTGGGTCATTGCAGCGATGGCCGCAGATTATTGCACTAAAACGTATTTTAAACTTTTAATTAGGAAAAGATATATATAATAAACCCTCACTCACTTTTTAGTGAAGTTTTATTCGTCAAAAGCTTTAAACCTTACTTCGATATTAAGATTTAAATGGGTAATTTGAATAAAAAGTATATTTTCCACTTTAACGCCTTGATGAGAACTTTAAAGTGACCCTTCTCCCAGATTTATATCTATTCGTTGCATCAAACCAATCAAGTAACGATTGAGCTAATATTATTTTTAAACAAAGAAATATTTTATCTATCAATATACAGCTATACACAAATCATGGTTTCCATGGTGATGTAAACAAAGAACGATTGTACAGATGAACCACTGCCCACACATAAGGAAAATATGGAAAATTCGCTAGGAAAATTGGGTTTTAGGCTTAGGCCACTATTTTTACCAGCATCCTGATTCCCTAATCTTTAAAATGAGTATTCGTTTGTCAAAATCTGTTCAGTCATTTCCTCGTAATTTTTGTTACTGGATACGGGCATATCAAATAATAAATATTATGATACATGAAAGAGGGAGTGATAAAATGTGATGGTGAAATTTATAGTCTAATTATTTGAGTATGTGATTGTGTAAGTGTGTGTGTGTGTGAATGTTAAAATGAGAGTGTGAATGTGAGAAAGTGAGTGAGTGAATGAGCTATTGAGAGAGATCTAGAAGTGTGAGCGAATGATAGTGAGAGTATGTGTAGGAGTGGTTGTAGGAGGAGAGGGAGTGTGTGAGAAAGCGATTATGTAAGGGAAAATGCATTATAAAGTGTGCGAGAAAGTGTGTGAGAGAGTGTGTTTTTTGTGTGTTTTTGGGAGAGATATTGTGTGAAAGAGAGGATGAGAGGGAGAGATTATTTTAGAGAAAGAAAATCAGATTGAAAGAGATTTAGAGAAATATTTTGAGAGATAAATTAAGAAAGTGAGTTTGAGATGGAAAGAGTGATATATAAAGTTTGAGATAGAAGAGGTTTGAAGCATAGAGCGTTTGTAAGAGAGCGTTCAAGAGATATAACGTTTGAGAGAGAGTGAGCGTTTGACAGTGAGCTTAAAAGAGTATAATAAAGATAATGTGAGAGAAATTGTGGGATAAAGAATGTATATGAGGGTAGAGAGTGTGTGAGAGAATGAGAAATTATTATATTAGAGAGAGATGTTTATTATATTAGAGAAAGAGTTTTATAGAGTGATTATAATGTGCGTGTGTGTGTGTGAGAGAGAGAGAGAGTTTTATAGAGTGATTATAATGTGCGCACGTGTGTGTGTGTGAGAGAGAGAGAGGATAGAGAGTGTGAAAGAGTGTATGAGAGCGTGAGAGAGTCTGATAGAAAGAATGAATGCGAAAATAATGATGTGGTATTCAAACATTACAGTACTTTGAAATATCATTCCCTCAAAATTAAGTATCAACATGGAAACCTAACTAAACTTACTCTATTTTGTAAAAATATGAAGAGATAGATAAGGTACACAAAACATTACTTTTAAATATCCTATCCTCAAAACTAACCGGTAAAATGAAAACCTAGCTTTACTTTTGTATTTGTATTGTGTTACTAGTTGTCAAAATGAACATCAACACCCATTATTTGAATAAAATTAACATCAAAATTGATAATTTAAAAAAAGATTAACACCAATACGCATACCTACTTAGATTTTTAAACATTATTCAAATTAATATTATCGTTTTTTGAGCTTATATTACATACCTAAACATATTTAAACATCATTTTATCGTTTTTTAGCTTATAATACATACTACCTAAACGTATTTACACATCATTGTATCATGCGCGAAACAAAACGTAGAAAATGTTTTCATGAATTTAACCTTTTAATTTTCGAATTATGCTCAATATTATTGATTTAAATGCGAATTAACGATAACAACATTTCAATAAAAAAAATACATGTTTCTATAGTTTAGGAATATCATTTAGGTGTGTTATGAACAACATCCAAAGAGAAATAATTATCCAAAGAGATTTTTTTTGTGTTCAGACCAAAAAATAAAGATTGAGTTATTATTTTTTATCCAAAGAGATATATATTTATTTAGAGATTTACAGCCATGCAGCAAATAACCATTTACATGGTGATTAAATAAAATAATGAAAAATTGAAAATTCTCTCTGAAAATCAGGTTTTCGTGGAAAACTACCTTTTTCCAGACATTCTGGACTCCTAACCGTTAAAACGAGTGTTCGTTAATCAAAATCTGTTCTGTCATTTCCTAGTAATTTCTATTACCTGAAACGTTATTATCAAATTTAATATAATGTGTTAATTTCTTTTTATGTATTTTATAGGCCTTTTACTTAGTATATATCACTTTTTGGATGACTAAATTTGGAGTATAAATTTTAAGTATACTTATTGTGTAATATTTAGTAACATATATATATATATATATATTAACTGATTGACTTTGATTTATTTATTGACTAACTGTGATCACCATGCGAAGACCATGCGTTAACACATTAACTGATAAATTAAAACTATCACATTATCTTTATTAAAAATCATTAATTTTAACACACGTTTTTATGTAAGTCTGTGGAAAGTTGGTCGAAGCAAACCTTTTAATTTTTTTAGTTTACATAAAATCTAATATAATAATTTTTATATTTGCGATATATATATATATATATTAGTAAAATAAAAACTGTTTTACTAAATAACAATAAAAATAGTATTATCGTTATAATCTGGTAACATTTTTGTTAGTTCATGATCCAGCTCCATTAAAATTTAGTAATTTGGGATTTTTACTTTTTCTCTAACACCTCGGAGAGAAAGTATTGTGATCGTAAAAAAAATCTAACTCAAGATTTTGATAAATGCCGACGTTTCACGTCCTCTAAAAACCAAAATAGTAATTTTTTTCAATGCTATTTGTTTGTTTAGCTGTCTATCTGTCTCTCTGTACCTCGGGCTAAAGCCGAAAATATTTTATCGATTGGACTCAAACTTGTTATCTGGGGTTTTCAAAAGTTTCCCCTAAGGGCTTTTTGGAATCAAATATCCATCCCTAAAATTCAGGGTACCGAGTTTACTGGAGGGCCAAAAGAGAAAAAAAAATATCGAATTTCTCGCAATTCGCTATGTTGATTTTGATTAAATTGTATATCCAGGCACTGTTTATCATTAGAATCAAGATGCCTATTCTCATTCACTTATTAAAATGACTTTGAGAGTACTTCACATGGGGGAATATTTTCAAGTTTCATCATTTCTCCGCAACTATATGAGATACAAAATAACTTATAATTGTAAAATTGTTGTACGATTAAAGATAAAGATCTTTTATTAGAAATGTATTTTTATAAAACCAATTATTTCTGATCTATAAGAAAATGTAAATTCTTTTTAATCCAGGTCTTTGAAAATGAATTTGATTCTTATGCTATTTTGTAAACAAAAATGTTTCTTTTTGGTTAATTTTCTGTAACTGTGTTCTTAGTTCTTAATGTCATAAAGTAAATTAACTATTCAATTTATATTTGGTTCAATGTTTCTACACCAATGTATAAATCTATTATTTCCTTTCACAGACCTTACGAGTTTTTAGTAAATCTATATTTTAAGATAAAAGCGCAAGCATGTCTGTGAGGTGCGCATAACCATTTATTTCCCCATCTATTTATATTTACAGACAAAAGCTGAAAGGGTTCGGATCATTTTGTTAGCAGCACCTACGTCAAAAAAACTCCCTCAGTAAATTTACCAAAATATGCTGAAATTTAACTCTAGTAGTCATTGACCATTTTATTAAAGTGTATGAAATTCAAGTTTTCTATTAATAAATAAGCTTTTTAAATTTAATAATACTCAACTGCAATAATGAAGATGACTGATGAAACCAAACTACGCGTTTTATGGGTGATAAACTTGGCGAAAACTTTATTCCATTGGGGATTTATTCCTACAGTTCTTTACTTAGGTTAGACTTAAAATCAATTACCTCTACACATGTTTGGAAAGTTTTCCCTCACTTCAGAAAAAGTGTTTGTCACAATAATATCACTACCATACAGCATTATTAACCGTATACAACACTTTTTTTTTAGTATTAGTTGTCTTTATATAACGTTATGACTAATTTGTAATTTATTTGTCTCGCTTATTACGTAAATTCAAGAAACCAATAATCCCAAAATGATTATGCCAACTAAAAATATATTTATTCTAAATATTATTGCTGTGGTGGGTAATCTAATTTAATGAAAGACACTTTAAATATGCTGTTTCAAAATGTTTTTATTCCTATAAACCTTTTCTTCAAATATAAGGGCATGTGCTCATTGAGCCTATCTCTCTTCATAGCTCATGATCCTATATCTAAATCAGAAGCATGTGCTCATTGAGCCTATCTATCTTCATAGCTGATGATGCTATATCTAAATCAGAATATAGCCGTAATGATTTTGGAGGTATCTCACTACTACCAACATGCTATAAAATCTTATCTAACATTTTAATGAGAATGACACCTCATACAAAGGAAATAATTGGGGATCATCAATGTGGATTTTGATGAAATAGATCATGGGTGAGATTTTTTAGAAATTGGCCAATTATTAGGGAAAAGTCGGAATACAATAGAGACTTTAAAAGGCCTACAATTTATTATAAATAAATAAGTAAATTTTGCCTATATGAAGTTTAAGTTAAGTTTGGGATACCAAAAAAACTTGTCAAGTTAATTATTATTAGCAGCGCGTCTTACTACCCGTTCGGGTTATACGCACTTACGCTAATGTGTAATGGTAGGGTGATTGTGAGATGAAATGGAGGACCTACAGTTTAACGTGGAATCCGAACCACGGCGGAGGCCTGGCATTCCCCACATTCACAAGATGTCTTGTCAGAGGTGAAGGAAGGGTTTGGTAATCAGATAAATCTGTGCCGGGACCGAGGATTGAACCCTTCTTCTTTTTTAGATATTGTCCGCGGCAGCCAGTGGGTTCTCAAGGTTAATTAAATAATGGTGGGGGTGAAGAACGTAGTGGATTAAAGAAATTGACATTTATTCTGAAGTTTTATTTTAGAGTAAAGTTAGACATTTTACTAAATTTTAAACCACGATAGATGATGAAAAGATAAAAAGGTTATTTTTAGATAGACATAATATGGTTTTATTTGTGTTAAATTAGCCACATAGTGGTCTTTCTTTTTCCTCCACTCATCTCTCAACACACTAAAGATCACATGTGAAGAACGACTATTCGTACATCTTAAAATACGTCTTAATAGCTCGCAAGCTAACCAGCAAGTGTGTTGCGTCTGACGCTTCCCTTCCACATAGTATCAAAAACGGATGCTAAAATCTGATATGTTGATTGGCTAACTGTTTGCGCTAAACCTCCCCTTTCCACTGTGAAGCCACAGCTTCCGGGCATAGATAAAATAAATCAGCACAATGCTTTGAAGTGAAAGGTAAAAAGTAATAAATTTAGATGACTATAATTTCAACAAAGACTTTACAAGAATGAAAACTACTAGATTTAAAAGTTAAAGACCTAAAAATGAAGTTAATGAATTGAAATTTAAAACAACTTTGGTTATGATTTGGACAACTTATAATTAACATTAAACCCCACACTTTCTTATAATTATACATTTGATAGTAATGCAGAGATTAAATTAGGCCTAGAAAAGAATAATACATTTAAGATGCTGAAGGGTATTTATTAAAATAGGCCTAAACAATTGGAAAACAATGTGTTATAAGCAAGGCCGTAGCCAGCCAATAATTTCAGGGGGGGTTTGGTGAGCACATCCCCCAATTGCTGGAAGATAAAAAACATTATAAATGACAAACGGTTCTAGACGCTCTCTGAAGTTTTTTTTTTATGATAAAATAACCCCCTAGCTGCCGAAGGGTAGGAAATTTTCTAAATATTAAACACTTTTTGAAGCTCTGTGAGGTTTTTTATGGTAAAATAACCCCCAAAATGCCGAACGCTAGGAAAATTTCTAAATATTTAACACCTCTAGAAGCTCTTTGAAGTGCTTTTTATAATAACACAGCCGCCTAATTTGTATTTGAATTTTAATTTTTATATCGTTTGAACCATAAATAAAGCTTTATATATTTTGTTAAAATTTCGCGGGGGGTTTGAACCCCCAAACCCCCCCCCCCCTGGCTAAGGCCTTGACTACAGCTATGTAGGTTGTTTTTTTTACACTCAATTAATATCAACTACCAAATATAAATTATTATTTATATGAACATTATCATTATTTTAGTTTGTTTTTCTTTTAATATCACAAATAATGGATTAACTATCATTTGCGATACAATTAAATTTATTCATATCTATTACTGCCATCTCTTGTGATAACTTATAACGTGATTCATGTTTTAATGTTTGGCATGCTCTTTAACGGTTTAATGCTATACTAATGGTTATATCTGGTTGTAAAGTTGGATATTGTCACCCTGCGCATCTCTTCTTTTCCCCTATAATAAACGGTTATGTGGTTGTGGAATTCTTCTGTCAGCTCGTTCAAACTGCATTTTTGTATGGTGATATAAATGAAGAAGTGTACATGAGATTACCTAAGGGCTTAATCTGTGATGATAATACTGTGTGTAAACTTAACAATTCAATATATGGCCTAAAGAAGTCGCCAAAATATTGGAATTTGAAATTTGACGATGTAATAACTAAAAGAGGGTTTGTTTGTACACTAAATGTGACGCTGAGAACAAAGTGTACTTGTTATTATTTGTAGATGATATTTTGTTGTTTGGTACAAGCAGGGAAGAAATTGATGAAGGATTTAGGTTTGGCAACTAACTATTTAGGTATAAAGGCCCAGACACAGACTCCGTATCCGTAGGTCCGTGGTCCGTACTCCGTGCTCCTGGTCCATAAGAAATTAGACTCGCGATTACAGTCTCAGTATCCGTAATCACGTGACCGTTTAAACCAATGAGATAGTAAGAGACTTCATCCAATCAAAAAATTCGAAAGAAAATAGTCTACAGCACGGAGCATGCGTCAAGCAGTCAGGAGTCAGCTGATCAAAGAAAAAGAAACCAAAAACAACTTTGTTGAAAAAACTTCCAGTATTTATATTAAAATATAGGTTAAGATCACAAGAAATATATTTATAACTTTATTCTAACTATCAAACTTAAAATAATAAGTGTTTGCAATAGCCTGAAAATGCTAAACAGATGTAGGCCTACTAATCTTTTGGATGGAAAATCACTAGTATCCATAATTTATCAATTACAAAAAATTAAATGACGCTAGTAAATAGAGAA
Source organism: Timema poppense (assembly GCA_902141375.1). Classification (NCBI taxonomy): domain Eukaryota; kingdom Metazoa; phylum Arthropoda; class Insecta; order Phasmatodea; family Timematidae; genus Timema; species Timema poppense. The sequence goes on from CABFOV010000939.1 coordinate 123,462, forward strand.
TAAACCAAATAGGGGTGTTGAACCTACAAAAGCAATGCTAATATTTCTGAGAACTTGGGTATTTCTCAGAAAACACTTTCCTAGAAGCCGCTCTTCCCTGGGTGTTTAGATTTTTAGAAAAATGTTTCTGAAATAGGTCCGCGTGTAGCCATCTTTTCATTTTGTATATGTTTACCTAGCGGCGGATTCTATCACTACTATTCTTTCTTTATTTCAAGGCGCATGCGCATATTTACTCGGCTGTGATTGGTAGTCCGTATAAACGAGTCCGTAGAAAGTTAAAGTTGAGCAACTTCTACGGAGTAAGGACTTACGGATAAGGACTCTGTGGCGAGAACAATATAATATTGTAGCATCGATTTCTTACGGAGCACGGACTACGGACCACGGAGCTACGGATACAGAGTCTGTGTCTGGGCCTTAAAGCTTTTGATAATTCAAGTCCATATTTTCAAAGTAAGGATTAACTAACTACTGAACATGCAAATTAAATGTGGGGCTATATAGTTGTAGTACGAGTAAAGTTCAGAAAAAGGTGATTAGATGAATAGGCCTTAAACATTCATACTATTTGGGCATTGTTGAAATTAATTAATTAACCAGGTCTGTATATTTGGTGGCCAACAATCGATTTCAATGTTGAGGAATAGCTAACTGTTGCTCATGATGCCTATTGAAAAGAGAAAAACCATCCAAAACTTGTTTACATGCCTGGAACTATCCCAGTAAGCTGTGCTCCAGAATACATTTAGATTTCCAGGTCCGTTATGATCAAACATGTATCTAATCATGATAGAAGCATACACAAAATATGGCTAAAAGTATTTTATGTTAGCTCTACAGTGGCTAGTCAGACTATAGGCCATTTGCACCAAACATTTACTAAATATGGTCTGCCTTTGGCGCTAATTGTGACATTCAACCTCTTTATACAGCCTTTGAATATAAACAATTGTTTACAGATGAACCGACTTAAGTACTCTCTGATAACTCTTTATCATCCAGAGACTAGTGGTCAAGCTGAACATTCATTATAAATGATTAAAACTAAGCTCAAATGTTCCTCACATGATAAAATCATTTTTGAAGTAGCCTTTAAGAAGATTCTTATTTTACTCTCGCAACTTTTTACATGCAACAACAAATGAAACTCCAGCTAAACTTATGTTTTATAGAAATTTAATAAATAATTTGGATTTAATTTGTCCTAACCTTCATGAAACTGTTGTTGGTAATCAAATGAAGCAAATTGAATACACCCATGGTAGTAAAACACTTGACTTGTTTATAACTCAGCAAGTGTTGATAAAATACTATCATTTACAAAATAAGTGGATTCTAGGTAATATTGTTAAGGAGTTAAGTAATGTCACATATCTGGTTAAGTTTGATTCTGACACTATTTGGAAAATACAGAGCCCAATTGGTTGGCCTTGATACACATGCTAATAGTTCTAGAGAGCTTGATGTAACAGTAAAGCCTATACCTACAGAGGCAACACACATCTTTCGTTGACAGTCAGACAAATCACAAAAAATCTGTTAGGGGGAGAAGAAGTGTATTATTATTATTAGCACCGCGTCTTACTACCCGTTCGGGTTATACACACGTACACTATTGTGTTGGTAGGGCGATTGTGAGATGAAATGGAGGACATTTTATCATATTATTTGTGTTATTTTATAGTTATTAATAATATCCATCAATAGTGGCAGCTGCAGATAACATGACTTGGTGTATGAATATATTAAAATTGATTTTGTAACTTTAGTAACTTACTTCTACTGTTCTTCCTATAAAAATCGTACTTTACATAATAGGCAACCAGTAGTAAGGTTAGATTTATAAGCCTAGTTACTGTTGTGTTGTAATCATGATTTACTATACAATTAATCAAATCCATATATTAATACTATTTTTTATTTTCTAATGTATCTTGAGTGTTGTTTAACCTTTAAATGTAGACCTAGTCAAGATCTAAGGGGAAGGAAATGCGACATATTAACTTGTTTTTAATTCAATTTATATTTAATACATTGTTTAAATATGTAGACTAACCTGTTGAACATATGACAATAAAGCATGTTCATTGGCTACCTTCCTCACCTCACATGAACCTCTGTCACACGATTATCTTTGCCTTCAACCCATTCCCTTCATGGAGATGACCATCTATCTACAACTAAAACCCACCTCATTGGCGTAGTAAGCTAACATCTAGTTTCGTGTTGAGCTAGACTGCCGAGGACAGGGAGATCGAGGTTCGAATCTTGCTCGGGTGAACTGGGTTTTTTTTCCCCCCCTAAATGGTCTTCCATTCTCCATCCACGCAAATGCGGGTTCACTTCCTCTCCATTCAACCTTTACATTCCTAACATATTAGCGTAATTAGTACTTAAGCGTATAACCCGAACAGGTAGTAAAGATGTGTTGCCAAGTATTATCTACAACTAAATGCCAACTTATTATACATAATTCCTAATAAAGAATAAGAACATCTCGAGTAATGTAAGTAATTATAATAGTAGACAAGACCATGGCCATCAGATCATCTAATCTGTCTTGCTGATGACTGGAGGGTTGGTGTTTGAATTTTGGTCAGTGTGAGGATGATTTTTCCTGAATGGTTTCCTAATCTACCCTCATGCAAATATAATTACATTTACTATAAATTCTACCCACCTTCCTCATCATACCCCATTAGTATAATTAAATGCACATTTCCTAGATTAGAAGTAAGACACAATGGTAAAATAAAATTGAATTTAAAAAAACAACTCACAGTAGGGGACATGTTGTTTAATGCATTATAATCAAATTTTATGCTTTTGCCATTGACAAAAGGCGATAAGTTAGTTTATATCTTAACAATGAGAATTTTTGCTTGCATTCCAGATTTAATTTTCTTGATAGTTTTTCCATTTGTTCCTAATACTGATTTATGTATGTATGTGAATTTATTTCTAAACAAATCCCCTCATTGTTATAACTTAGGTTATGTTTAACACACTAATAAACTAAAACTTTAAAGAATGCGAAAAATACAGTATCTCTTTAATTCTTTCAATTTATCGAACTGTCTTCAAGAATTAAGAACACAAACAAAAATGTAATGAAGAATGTAATGGTACCACAGTCAAATTTTAATGTAAAATAAAAATTGTGAAAAGTAAACACTTAAACTAACTTCTTATTAAGGTGGTCTCACAGTAATTTTGAGTGAACAATATGGTGATATTATGATACTTGTATGGTATGTGATACAATTGTATGAACACTTGTTATCTGTTAAACTTTGTCTTTAAGTGAAAATAGAGTTTTGTTTACAATAATTAATCTTATGCTAACTTTATAATATTAAATCAACTTTAAATTAAACATTTTATCCATACTAACATAATATGGTTGCTGCTTTTCTACTAAAAGTGTTTTTTTCACAGACCTTTAAACATTCAACTTTGCTTCACAAGTTTGAAACTATCAAAAGATTAAATGTAGCGATTAGGGGTGGATCAACTCTGCTTATATCATTTCACAGAAGATTTATTTAGTCCAGGGCTGGCTACACAGTACTCAGTATAATAAGTTAGTCATTAATAAAAGAGGATATTAAAACAAGATCACTCTGCATATTAAAACTCGTACTCTTTAAGTCGGTGGAACTGGAAGGAGGATTTGCAGGGAGGCAAGAAAATATATGATACGATGGCTAGAGAAGAAATTTAGTGCAAGGAAGATTCTATATTTTAGCAATAGGAACATGGGTCTAATTTTATTTTAATAAACTGTAGTAAACCAAACTGAAATATACAAATGGAATTTGGTAGTAGCTTTTATTGACTTACAAATTATTGATTTAAAATTATAAAGTCAGAAGGACAAAAAACTAAAGATTTACTAAATGTTAAATGTTCAGTCACAGCTTGTAAAGTTACTCATACGCTGCAAGTGCATGAGTTGAATTTTTAAAGGTTTTCTGTGCTGACTAAACTATTGAATATTTGACTAAATAAATACAACCATGCAGAAATGTTTACCTTAAGGTTAATTTTCTAATATAAAATCTTATTTTACAACTTGATGCAAAATGACATAATTAGTTAGGCTAAGTAATTATATTGAAACATTATTTTTATTTCAAACTTTAGCAAAAAAACTGGATTCACATAAGTAGAGTGTAACTCAAGTGGAAATAGATTTATTTACAGTCATTACATTTTTAATTTATTTGAATTATAATTTATTTGATTCCAGGATTCAAGAAAGGATCAGATCCAGGAATGCCACCCTTGACTCTTATGAAGTAAGAGATTTCAATTTCTTGACTTCAGTAAATTTAATTTATTATCATAATCTAATGTCAAATTAAAATGTTATAGTGAACTAGTAAGATCTTGCACAAAGAAAATTACATTTGAATTTGGAATTTTTGAGAAAAATAACTAAAGCTTGCATTGTTGAAAGTGTACAGGCTATTATAGTGATGGTATTGGTCTAGGTGGTGAATGCCTAAAGAGAAATAAGAAATTTTAAATATAATTTTTTAGATTATCCTATGCTTAAACCTGTTGGGTTGTCTGGGTGAGTTCCTATTGTCTCTGCTGTATACTGGTGTGATGTTTTGAATATTTTTTTAGAATAGCAGGAACGCACTGTGGTACACTTGATAAGTATGACCATTACGGCTATATGCTATTTGACATAGCTCACAAATACAACCTTGACTAGTTAGTTGTGTACTTAGTATTTATCTGGTTGGTTTACAATGGATGTTAAGCATAATAAACCAGTGTTTTCCGTGTCTATTATCAACCATTATTTGTGCAATCCTTTAATAATAATAATAATAATAATAATAATAATAATAATAATAATAATAATAATAATACATGGTGTCAGATTATAATAAAAGTATGGTGCATTATAGTAAACTGAGATTACACAATAATTAATAGACTTTCCATTTCTTCATGTTAAATCATGGTTTTAATTGCAAACTCCTTATTCAGGCAGCCAATGCTAATCTTTGATAAACCTCATGCTATGAAATGGCCAAAATGGATAGAGATGTTCAAGTTGTAAAACAAAATCCAAGGAAGATAAATTGAAAATTGCTTTGTTTTTCCCCTCGGTCCCGGCATAGATTTATCTGATTACCAAACCCTTCCTTCACCTCTGACAAGACATCTTGTGAATGTGAGGAATGCCAGGCCTCCACCGTGGTTCGGATCCCACGTTAAACTGTAGGTCCTCCATTTCATCTCATAATCACCCTACCATTACACATTAGTGTAAGTGCGTATAACCCGAACGGGTAGTAAGACGCGGTGCTAGTAATAATAATAATAATAATAATAATAATAATAATAATGCTTTTCTTCTTTCTTACATGGTAGAGGATGTGGTTGACATTTTAAATATTTTAATGGAGGCTAAGGAAACTTTGGAATAAGTTAATGCTCTTTTTGAATATTGTGTACCAACAATTAATTTTGCTATGGAACCTTTTAAATTTAATAAAATAATTCATGATTTAAATTTAATTAAATAATACATGAAGATGGAAAGGGTTTTGATAGTTACTTAACCGACTTAAAAATTCAAGTGCATAACTGTAATTTCATTTGCTCTAAATCAAAAATATAGGAGATCTTACACAGATAGGATGATTATTGACCAAATTGTCCCACATATTAATGATCCAGCTGTTCAACAAACCCTGCTTAAGGAAACTAAAATGTTGTCCCTTGAAGATGGTACATCAGTTTGTTAATCTGCAGAAGTTGGGAAGATTTATAAATGTGAAATAACAGATTCTTTTGAGAGGAATGCAACTAATAATGAGGAAGTAAATTATACCCGGAGATTTAGAAACTTTTGTAATAAATGAATGCCCAATGACCAAAGAAGGTGGATTAAGGTCACTATTAATAGTACTTACCCATACCCGCAGGAGAACTTAAGAAATAAACTTAAACAGCCTACAGCCACTGATATAACCTGCAAGACATTGGGAGAATATATTTGCAATCGATGGGCAGGAGTCGTTCATAAGATACTCCCAACTGACTTGATTTTTTTTTTTACTTTAATAGCTCAAGAATGATCTATTCAAAAAGGAAGGTCTCATATTTTTCAATAATCCACTAGTGATTCCAGATGGCATACAGAGGAAAATGATTGCATTGATTCATTCTCAAGCTCATATTAGAACTTCTAAGATAATAGTGAGAATCAGAACCATCATGTATTGGCTTTAGATGTCGAATGACATTGCTGAATATATTGGTTTGACTTTTAAAACCTTCCAAAACAACATTGTAAAGGAACCTTTAATTTCAACTGAAGTTCCAAACTATTTGTTCCACTTCATCAGGATGGACAAAGGGGAATACTACAATTATGTGTTCCTGGTCATAGAATATTATTTCTCTAAGACATAATCTCTTTGAAAGGTAAATCTGCAAAAAGGATAGTCAGAAAATTAAAGATTCTCTTTAGCACACATTGAATTCCAGAGGTCACCGGATGTGACAATCCATTTAACTTTAAAGCTATGATATTGTTCAACTAATCAAGAGTCAGCTGCTAAGAACAAGAGCACCTGCAAGTCTTCAACTATTCCTACCACAGACTCCAGACAAAGATCTTCGATTCAAGTTGGGGGCGATGAAAATTAAGAATAAAGCTTAATATGGTGACTCAGCAACAGACAAAGATCAGCCAATTTACATGAGGTGGAAGGATTTTTTTTTTTTTAAAAAAAGAGGCTGGATATCTAAGGTATTACCGGAACCAAATTATACATTGTGAAGGATAGGGAAAGAACTCGATACATATCCGCGCTAGGAAGGTATTATCTGTAACCTATCCAACAGCTTCAATAAGGGAATCAAAAGAGCCAGAGTACAACCAAACTCACCCTACTTTGACAAAATTGGAATGACAAGTGGAACTACCAAAAATACTTATGGTTTACTGAAATAGTGATATAATAACCATTGTAACTCTTTAGTGATTTTAAAGCCTGTAGGACAGGTGTCGCTTAGTGTAAGTGTGTGCCTCGCTTCATTCAGCTTAACTATGGCTATTGTGGCTATATGCTAGTTGGCCTACCTTACAAATACAACCTTGACTAGTCAGTTGTGTACTTGCTATTTATACTGTTGGTTCACAATGGACAGCATGATAATCCAGTGTGTTTTTTGTCACACATCGACCATTATTTGTGCATACTTTAATAATAATAATAATAATAATACATACCTGCAATATTTTCGTTTGCATTAACTTAAAACAATATATAGTGTCTGGTAGACTGAGCTACCCTACTATTGAGCATGGACATGGATAGGAGAAAATAGAAAGATAAGCCCACTGACAGTTTTCCTTAAGACCTATATAAATTAAAAAATAATATTTTAAAATATTCTTAAATTTAAAAACAATGATTTAGAAAATGTCTGCAGGTTGTTTAAATATAACAGGACTATCTGTCCATAAAATTCAAATTTCAGTTAAATAGCTGATAATCAAGATTACTTCAATAGATAAGGTCCATCTAGAAAACTTCTAGAAATTTATTAGTTGTTTGGTCAAAATTTGTATATAAGCCTACCTACCTGCTTCTGTGGTTACGTGGTTTAATGTGTAACTCTTGCAATATACTGGACTGCATATGACTGGGAGAGTGGAGCTTTAATCCTTGTCGGGTGTACTGTGTTAACAGTGCCTTGGAAGTTCGCACCAGCAACCATCATTGGTTATTAGGACACCTAATGTATTTTATGTTTGTTCTAAAGTTTTAAAAGCTTACTCTGTTGTAAGAGGAGTGTACTCTTTCTCAAAACCATTGTCTCAGTAGCTGTCACAAACACACCGATGTGCACTTTAAAAGCATTCTCTTTACATTGGGTTGATCCTGTTCATGTAACTTTGAATTTGAAATATATGAGCTAAGTTAATTCTTAAGCCAACAGCAAGGTAATTCAAAAGATAATCTTGACCTTTCAAAGGGGCAGAAATGCTTGCTCCAAGATTCAGAGGCGTATTCTCTGGGTATGCTAGTCTTGCGCCGCATATCAATAATGATATGGACTAGCTTTTTTTAAAAAATTCAATGTTGTCTGTGCTAACTGTTTAAATACTAATTTTTAAATTGTTAATAAATATACATATAATTAATTATTAATTTTTAAACTAATATTGATTCATATTCCAAGAATACTGTGTTTTAAGTCATTCTTCTTCCAAAGGCTCGACTTAACACAATAGGAAACCCAGGGCCTGCGGTTTTAAAACCGCAAGGCAAGCTAGGGAGGCTCTAATAACCTTGCCCGATGTCTAAGGGGTGGCAACACATTCCTTTCCACTCGCCCAATAGTAATTGGCCAATAAGTTCAGGGTTTTACACCCCGGGTCATGTTGTTCCTGTGAAGCAAGCTAAGCATTGTACCAACTATTGAAAAAAGATTCAAGATCACAATTTTTATTTATTAAGCTAATTTAGTATAGTTAAAGTAAAATTACATATAATTTATATAAAATTAATAGTAAAATAATAGTTAGTTTACATAACAATCTTTAAATTATACACTAATTAAATACATTGAGTTATGTTTAGGTATTCTAATCACATGTATTTTCATGTATTTGGCAAACACTTAACCACTCTTTCAAATTTAGGCATTTCAGCACTAGTAGAGTCAGGAAGCGGGGCATGGTAGGGCGTGTGTTGAGGCTAGTTGACTGTAATTCTTATTTTTCTTTAGTAGAAAGTATTTGTGGAGTTTTAATAGTGTCCTTTTAGTTTTAGTTTTACATTAACGACTTACTAGTTGTCGTAATTTTATATAATTATACATAAAAAAATCCCAAAAGTCAGGAGTGTAATTTTACCATTTCAAGATGATTTATAAGGAAAAGGTAAAATAAAATATATTTTCATATAATTTACTAAATCAATAACGCACCCAGCCATTTACTTTGGGAGGAGGCATTCGATCAAGGTTTTAGCATGAATGGAATTTTGATGGAGAGAGCGGGTTTGGGGTTGCCCAGCTCCCTAATACCTGAAGATCGAGAATATTTATGGATATTAAATGCTCTTAGAAATTATTTGTAGTAGTTTTATAGTAATTAAGAGATTTAAATAATGTAAATGGTATCAAAGTTACTCTTTGTGGGGTTTTTCAATTGTTAATTTTGTGTGTAATGGTAAACATTTTGAATATTAGGCTTAAGTCAGAAGCCTGCTTTTAAAATGTAGCCTATACATTATATACATCTTCAATGCTAAATATTTTAGTCATACTTCATATTATTTAAATTTCTATTAAAATTATTTGTGGTATTGGGGAAGGTGGAGGGCAGAGGGGGTCAAACACCCTATTTGCCTCTCTTCACCTTGGGTGCAACACTGCTTACAGCATATGATCGGTGTGAATATCTTGGCAATAAACCAAAGACAAAGATAGAGTATTAATAGTCCGAGATAATCTCTCCTATGTTAGTCATAATTTATGCATCTAAATAGCATCTGGAGCATAAATTCTCAAGTTGGGAGACTCGTTTGTTTCCAAGCAGTATTTTGTGAGATAAGTTAGGCTTTAAGAAATAGTTTTAATTGCAACGTGAGTTGGACAGTCCCCCTGATTCCCTCCCACCAAGATCTGATGGACACTTGATGGATGTATCACTTCATTTTACTCTTATTATGATTATTTGCTTTGAGTATTGCTAACTGTGTGATTTTAATTACACTAGGCTAATTGAATAGGATGTCTCTCTTATGCATTCAGAAATGTGTCATACCACTCTTAGCCCTGACATTAATATTTACTTAAATTCCTAACCATGTAATAATATAATAATATTTAGCACCGCGTCTTACTACCCGTTCGGGTTATACGCCTTAAGTACTAATTACGCTAATGGATTAGGAATTGGGAAGGTTTAATTAGAGGAAGTGAACCCGCATTTGCGTGGAGGGAGAGTGGAAAACCATTTAGGAAAAACCACCCCCAGTTCACCCGACCGAGATTCGAACCTCGATCTCCCTGTCCTCAGCAGTCGAGCTCAACACGACAAGTGCGTTAGCCAACTATGCCACCGAGGCCTAACCATGTAGATATCACTACAATTTGAAAGCCACCTTTGGGGTATAGGAGTCATCGGTTCTGGTTATGACCCACAAGTCCCGGGTTTGATTCCCGGTGCTTCCAGGTTTTCTGATAAGTATTTCCAGATTATCTGGGAAGCAGTGGGTCTGGAACGGGTTAGAGACAGCCTTGTGTAGATGAATAAGGGGCTACTCGAATAAAGTAGCAGTGGCTCCGGTATGGAAAGCCGAGTTTAATGGTTGGAGGCGTCGTTGTAATGTTCAAGAACCACTGTTTGATAGGCACACATATTCAAATATTTCCCTTGAAATAATCATTAGACGGTCTTGGACAATGGTGGTTGAGGGTTTTTGGCCCCCAAATCTCCCCTGAAACTTTTGTAGTACAGCATACCTATTAATTTTCTCAGAATATTTTTTCTCCGTGAAGAGTCACTTTCATGCTTGTTCACCCTTGGTTGTTTATAAGATTGTTATACATAACCACTCTAGTCCACATAATACTGTAACAAATCTTTCCTTGCACACTTCAGGGCTATGATTTTCCACACAATACAGCGTGAACAGTCCTGTTTAGCTGTTAGCTAGCCTAAAGAGTTCACTTACATTTCTTATAATAAAGTTTGTTTGGTGTGGCATGCTCTTAATAGAGAACCACAAAATTCTCAAAAATGTTCCGCGGGTCTGTTAGAGACTAAATTAAGTATTTTATTTTGTTTCAGTTTACTGTGGCAATGAAGACAAATAATTCCTTTGAAGCTTCATCAACAGCATTTTCAAGATTGTTTAAATTTTGTTTTAACTTAAGTTACATTATTTACCCTTAATTATAACAAAACTGGGCCTGGGGTTGAGTAAACCCCACTAAAGTCTAAACTTAAATTCAAATTGATTTTTATGAAGATTTCATTTTGTTCATTTTGTTGGTTGGTAATTCTGTTTGAAGTAATAATCAAGATCGTATACTATTCAAATTTTATATAATATTGAAATATAACTTTTTCAGGACTTAAAAAATATCATTTTTTTAATGCACAAACTTGTGAGAAAATACTTTGCATTACAAAACAAAATTATACCGCACAGTGATAAAGAAACATTTATGTATTATAATGGTGTTAAATATAAATAAAAATAATATCAAGCTGTTTATTTCTTCTTAAAATATAATTTCCTCTTAGCTCTACTTTCCTTATCCTTATTACATTAGTTTAAATATGCAGATAGCCCGAAGAGCTAGTATTAAGTGATTGACGCGTGCGCGTGCGCGCGCGCGCACACACACACACACACACACACACACACACAAAATAAGTATTTGAGGATTCTCTCCATCATGTACCACAATAAGAACCAAGATGACATTTCAGTGACACAATATTTTCTTCAAGAAGACAAAAATTTATATATTTACAAAGGAAAACCATAAAGATTCCTAGGGCGAACATACAACTTCTTAGTCTTATAATATAGGAGCGTCCGTTCAGCGAGTGGACATGGTTCCAGCAAAGCTACACAAGACAGGAAACAATATTTAAGACCAGAAATAAATATAAAGCAACAAGCAAATCAGTTAAACAAACAAGATTTAAATTAGTCAGCTCTAGAACAAATCATGTTCAACTAGAGAATCTCTTTCCCGATTTCACAGAATATCGTTCGGCCGCTTAGCTGAGAGGACAAGATTCACTCACTACAGAATTGCCTACGCTAAGCTACCGTTACCCTACTTTGTGTCTTTCAAATTTTTAAAGGCTGGTTCATATATCTCAGAAAAGGAGAGATAGTACAGTCCTAGAGCAGTGGGTCAAGATCCCATAGAGAAAGCAAGGGATGACAAACGTCACGACCAAGACATACTGAGGATTGGAATAGCTTTTATGGATCCCTGGAACGCTGAGTTGGGTGTCAGGTTTAATAAATCTAAATCCTTATACCACTGCGCATAAGACTGAGGGTGATAAAAGTAAGTGCCACGTTAAGGTTGCGATTGAACCATCCTACGTGGTTAATATATGGGTTATACGGACTAGTCACACACCTTATTCCCCACTAAAAACCTATCCTTAAATTACTTAGAACAAAAACAAGGTTCATTGTCAGTGACCGCCGTATGTAATCCAATCTTTGACATTTGAGAAGGCTTGGTTGGCCTTTTGACACCCATTACAATTATAGCCTACACAGTCTTTAACCTTTATCCATATTAGGCTAATAAAACTCCTTAGACACCGTATTACGAGTTTCAAAATACAGGCCCCGAAAAAACAGTTATGAAAGTAAGTCAATAACATCGGCCTTATTTTTTCCGGAATATACAGTTTTTAAGTGTAAGAGAGACTCTTGAAAATAATTGCTATAGACATTGATATCATCCAGATTGTTGAACACAAAATAGAATTTTAAACCGGCCAAAATATGATCCAGGACGTGACTTGGAGTCTGACTGCTCACACAAATGCTTAGTTGGACGCAATTGAATTCATGAACCTGCCAGTGGATTATGAATTCTGTGTACTTTTTTTTATCGTTAAATTGTAAAAACTGGCATTCAAATAAATGATACAGTAGCATTAAGCAGCACCCAGATGTTGGAAAGAGGATTCTAATAACGGCATCGGATAGGGATCAAATTGTATTTTCTAACTTAATCGTCTATGTTATACAATGAGATGGTGACCTTGAATTTTCCTAAGCATAATAAAAGCGGGACAAGCGTAAGGAGACAAGGGCGTAAAGTTCGTTCACGGTAGGAGTTTACCTGGGAAAGGACTTTTTTCCCTACCAGAAATCTATTATATAGTAGGAGATTGGTAAGAAAAAAGACCTTTCAGAGGTAAACTCCTCCCGTGAATGAAGTATAGAATCCCTCTTGTTTTCAAATCTTCAAATACCTCCCGAAACACCTTCAATTTAGGTATAAGGCCAAGAACGGATGAGGTTGTCATCATTAATCACATTGCTATAAGATAACACATGGCATTGAGCTACGTTTCCACTCATCAGCAGAAGTGTCGTATCAAGGCTACAAAACAAAACAAAAGAATAAGATAGGTAATGAAATGTCAAAGAATAAGAGACTATGCAAATTAACATTAAGTTTAATTAACAACAAATACAAGCAAATGCTTAGACATATTCCAGGCAGTGGTTAATTTGCTAGAATCAAATAAGTGAAATAACTATTACAGTAAAGTCGAAGAGCTAATCCAAATGAAACTCTGGATAAATGAGACAATCAACCATTAAATCGCTTAGACCACCAACTAAGGTTGGAAGTATTAAAAACACGCCTTTCCTAAATTAGGTATCGAGATTCTTTCAAAAATTAAAGATTAATAATCAACTAAACCTCAATCAGGTGGACCTGGAGGGCTAACAAAGGAAGTTTGTTGCAAATAACTGCCAAAGGCGAGGCAAAGAACCTGCCACAACACATATGAACTAAATAAACTAGTCGAGCTACAAACAGTAACAATGAACAATCCTGATTTAAGAAGTGAGTGCTATTAGAGCTAGTGTGGATAGCTACTATGAGTAGCAACATGGTACAGTCACTAGTCTCAAACATCAGACGTAAGGTCAGTAGCTAGGAAAAGCGGTCACTTTGGCTTCAAGGCCCAGACACTAAACAGTTTGCTTGTCACCCTACATGACAGGAATGAAGGGGTGGGGTGCAATTAAACATTACTTAGTAACACGAAAAGCATACATTTTATTTTCAAAGGGCACAGTACATAAGAGTAGCAGAGATCACTGTTTATTACTGGAAATTGGCTGTCCATTTACTAAGGCGTAAAGTAGCCAAGCTAAAGTGAAATACACCTTGTTATTTCTTTCAATAACAATAAACACTCTTTCAGCATTTAGAGAGCTCGGATAATGTAGTGAACACTCTGCCCAATACTGCCTAGGGCAGCCGTCCACATATCTGTATTACAAGAACAAAACATTAGCTCATGTAACCCATTCGCATGAAGTGCAAAGCAATATAGATAATCAAAACTGAATAAGGGAGGTGTACATTACAGAACGTTAATAAATCCATGACGAGGAGGCAAGTATCCCGTCTAAAGGGACCAAATTGAGAACAGAATTGGCGGAGTACTAACTTGGTGCACTCAGACGGAGAGACCATATCTATACATCGGAACAACAGTTAACTAGATAACTGGGCCGAACGGTCCGCCTAATTAAAAATAGACGCGGAATCCACTAAAATCTCACAAAACACGAAGGTTAACTAATCTCATAACTCTTAGCACTTTTAGTACTCCATGTGAACTCGCCCTCAGTTTGGATATTACAGAAGCCCAGCTCTGAAAGAGCTGGTAATAGGTTCAGAGTGAGAGTGCGTTACCAGAACGTTCACACGCACCAGTAAATAGATCGTCGAACAGAGGAAGAGCTAGGGAGCCTAGCTTGTGACTAACCTTCTTCCCCTGGTAGACCTAGTAACAACACCTTTTTTACTCCTATATCAGGCGGCAAGCTGTGAAGGCAGAGTGGAGTCTGGTAAGCAGGTCCTTGCACTCTAAGCGAGTACAGTCCAGCTGGCCCCGCGGCACTCTGGCACGGGACAGTGAGTGTGCGAGCTGGGTTGTACCACAATGGTACAAGACGAGGTGTCGACTAGTAGTGTAGCTGGTACGAACGATGCGTGGAGGACAGCGAGTAGAACCCACACCATATCAGATGCAGACGTCCAGCTGGCTCTGCGGCTAATTGGCACGGTACAGTGAGTGTGCGAGCCGGATTGTACCAACATGGTACCGGGCGCGGAGTCGGCCGGGGGTACCGCTTTGGTACCAAGTGTAGATAAACATAGTCTCTGGACGGAGTGCAGCGAGGATGAAGGGGAGTCAGACCCACACCATGTCTGACGTAGCGGATGGTCAGTAACCCAATCCAATGTGGTGAGGGCTAGCTGCCGCGACCCAAAGTTTGCCTTCCGCGGGTGTCCATGCTCTTCAACAAGGTCTGTTTGTACCAGTCGTACTGCTGGAAGACTAGGCCGAGCGAGAATCATACACACAGTACTCGGTCAATACAGAAGTCACATCCATTGATGTTGTGTTATAGCAGTTGACTATTTTTCAATGTAGC
Source organism: Timema poppense (assembly GCA_902141375.1). NCBI lineage: Eukaryota > Metazoa > Arthropoda > Insecta > Phasmatodea > Timematidae > Timema > Timema poppense. The sequence continues at coordinate 138,689 of CABFOV010000939.1, forward strand.
ACTAAGTAAAAGGGCCCTGACCCTGGCAGTCGGACCACACGGCGTGTCCAGAGATAGGACGATACGTCTAGCTCGTCCCAGCTCGGGAATACACTTGATACTATATCTTTTGGACGGACTGAGGAGTCGATCCCGTGTTTTCATGGGACTAAATTGCGCCTGCGTGAGCAGTTATAAAAAGGAGAGGGGATAGAAGAAACATAAGAAAGTCGACTAAAGCACCTCTTCCATGGAAGAACAATTTAGGACAGTGAATCGATTGAGAATAGATGAAGATCTTGGCATAACGTAATAGGTGGGCTTGAATATGGGGCCTCCAAGGGGGCCAAGTTTGGAGGGTTGCAGATTTTACATTAAGGGTTTTATGTAATCATTTACTTGTGCGAGCTAATGATAATTAGCTTGGCACACTTGTTACAAATCAGAATAGCCAGGATGATTAAAACTAAGCCTATAAGCAAAAATAGAGTACATTATTAGTTTATTACAGATGAGTGAAGCTCAGGAAAGCTCTACAACAGTGCCTGGATGGGGCTGGAAACGAGCACTAAGTTCATACGCAGGCCATGCCAGAAGGGCTGAGGTGTATCCACAAGTTGCACACCACAACTAGTGTATTAAACAAATATTAATACCAAACATACTATTCCTAATCACCCAATTAGTTTTAAACATTAGGCCTTGATCAACCAAACTTTAACTTTCTCGCTAGGCTGAGCCGTTGACCGAGACATGGTCATACTGGCTTGGGAATGAGACTCACTCCAGTTAAACTACAGGCCATATAGGCCGAGTAGGGAACTTACTCCATGATACAACAATGATTCAACTTGTCGTTGGCTTAAAATTAAATAACATAACAGTGTCATCAAGTCACTTATTACTGTGTGGAGCTAAAGCAGAATCTACGAGTCATGGGCTCTGCTGTGCAATTTGAAACTTTAAGCAACAATAACACTATTGTTGACATGGCTTTAAATTAAATAACCTAACAGATGCAGCGTGGACTCTTCTAACTTTATGATGCAATATCTCATAGACGTGTACGAGGCCTACTACCAAACTAAGATATATAATAACCTACATAACTAATTATTGTGTTCAGCACACTCTGTTGAATATTGGTCGATACATAGTTACATCTGCCAGACTTTGCATCTCGCCAGTGAGTCCGACCGAACAATCCTGACTAAGGCTGTGAACTAGCAAGCTATTCTTCTGAAGGTTTGACCGGAGCTGTCTCTCGCTGACCTATTAATGTGGAGTCCAAATGAGTCCCAATATGAAGTCTAATTATGAAGTGAAGATTATACGATGAATCGACACGCTAGGGAAGCAACGAGGGGTAGCCTTTCAGCATGTTTTCCAAAGGCGTAGAAGGAAAGTGTGTCACGCAGATCTTTGTAGAGCGGGGTGACGTCACATGCGCCCAGACGGGCTTGAACCCAATCCTCTCCGACCAGTCAGCTGTTGAGTGTCGAAAGAAGACCAGTGCTCTCCCGAGTTGTTCTTCCAACACCGGTCCCGCCCAATGGAGTGGTATGTAACACAATTATGTTGGTTTTATTTCATATTGTATTTAATCACCAATTCAAACAGGTGTAATTGTATGGGGTAGGACTAATAGCCCACTACAGCATCCACCCCAAGGTCGTGAAATAACGTCAGGAAATTTCCTTATAAAGTCGACCAAGGCGCTATCCTCACCACCGTTAATATTGATGTTCACTAATCAAAGGAATAACTACACTAAGTTTACAACCAAAGAATAACGCACGGCCAAACACATATAAATGCGCCCTAGTAACAAATAGGAAATCATTTCCTAGAGTCACATCAAAAGGCGTATTTGTCATAACACTAAACTTCCTTTACGATTACATAAACCCAATTTTAACAGGAAGTGTCACTCTATTTTGGAATACAACGGCCTGTTCATTAGCAATCGCACATAACACCCAAATCATCCTCTCCCCTTTAATTTGAGTCTTTTTACCTATAATGTTAAAAATACCTTTACTAATAATTAAGCTAAGACTAGCCCCTTTAACATTTTAAACCCCGTTAATTTCGATACTACAGTGACTTTTGCTTATGGAATAAACTTATTTTTCGTATCTGGACCAAGCCTCTGGGCACACTCACCAAACTTACCGCGTGACAGTTATTTCTATAATAACCCATCTGGCCACACCTATAACATTTAACTCACGACACACCCCCCTCTTAGAATTATCCCTTTGGGCAGACAATAGGACTCTGATGTCTTTGGACCAGCCCCACCCAACGTTACCTATCCCGGAAGCACCTGAAACAGTTCTTGAGCCCACTCATGGTGGCCGGGAACGTGGTGGAACCTGTAGTTTCAAGTATTCACATTCCGCTAACAAGCTCCCCACGGGAATAACCCAGAGATGATGGACAGTTTGTACGTAAATACCAAATGGCGTCTAGATAGAGGATAGGCATTTTCTAAAATAATATCTAGCACCAGCGCCTGACTTAAATTAAAATTAAGTACCTCTGCAGCTTTCGATACTGACATAATGAAATTTCACATTGATTCATTAGGTAACTGGTACCGATGAACGAAGTTCCTGCTGATTTGATCCTTAGCCCTACTAGGAAAGAAGGCAGTTCTGTAACATCGCCAAAGTTACAAGAAACAATAACATAAATAATATATGTATATATAAAAAATAACATAATTGAGGTTACAAGAGTCAATAATATAAATATTACATGTAAATCATTTAGTGATGGTTAATATTACTTACCTCTGCCAACATTTGACAAAATAGCGCTCCATATAACCTAAAATATAACAACATGACGGCTAGAGAAATAAAACTCGCCCGAGCCCCATCGATAAGCCTTGCTGACTAAAGGAATTGCTGGGATACAGGGATAGTTCTAAGTTCGGCCACTGACACGCCTCAGAAAGACGTTGAATAGAGTACTTTCGTCCAGATGGTTCTAGGCCAACCAGTTGGCGAGCACGGATATCTATGACGTGTCACCGCTATGAAATGTCATCCGTAGCACGTCGTATGGCTGAAATGCGAGCATCGATCTTTTTAATGGCATCATACAATCGATGACGCCACCATTTTCCCGTCATTCATCATAACTTACAGTCGCACTCAGAGGGCCGTCTTAACCATCGTAATAGCAAATATATTTGATAAATAATAACATTTAGTGAGTGCTGTGGCTGTTCAAACTGAAGAATTCATTTATTTTACGTTTATGCATTCGGTAAGTAACAATAACGGTGCTTTATCAATATGATTACCTAACGTATTTGTATTATTTATCAGTTAACTAAATGAGGTGTACACGTTAACCCTTTTCACCTGTGTTATAGTTTACCCTTTTCTAAATAATTTATTCTAGTTAGTGTTATATTTTCTTAAACTCTTAATTATTTTGATTTACGTGTGTGCAAATGAAAAGTAAGAGTATTAGTGTTGTACTAATATAATAATTACTCATATTATTTGTTTTTATTTACGATTTAACTTGATGAAGTGTAATCATAACCTTATGGCTAGACCTACAAACAATGTTTTTTTTAAGGTTATGCCGATCGTTTGAATTTAAAATATTTGGCTAGGGACATATTTTCATAACTTAAACATTTTGTAGGCCTAATTACGTTGCAGGGTTGCTTTATAGTTATTTCAGAGAATTGTGTTCTTAAGGTTAGGAAATACAGTAAAATATTTGGCAAGGGACATGTTTGCATAACTCAAACGTTGTATAAATGTAATAATGTTGCAGATTCTTACAGCTGTATGTTTTCCCCTACTGGCATTTACGAACAATTGTGAAAGATTTCTCTTTGGCAGTTTGTATAACATCTTTTAGTGTGTGAGAAGAGTCAGAACTCTTTTTAGGCCTACATAGCAGCTGTCAGCAGTGTGGTTCAAAGCAATGGAATTATGAAAGAAAACAGTAAGCTGAACTAGCTTTTAAAATATGCTGGATAAAATTGTAATTTGTATCCCGAGTTTAACTAAGCCTACACAATATTTGCGAATTATGTGTGATTTTAACTAGGCCTACACAATATTAGCTAATTATGTATGAGTTTAACTAGGCCTACAAATATTAGCTAATTATATATGAGTTTAATTAGGCTTACACACTATTAGTTAATGATGTATGATTGCAGTAATTTTCAACTGACCCATACATACTGTCTCCCTAAGCATATACAACCCTAGTTGGGGACAAAACCTAAGAACTCTACCTTTTAGGTGAATTTTATTTCTTTAAAAAACCTGAAAATCACAAAATGTATACTATTATTACACTCACAAAAATGCGGTGAATCCAATGATACTATATTGACGATTATTAAAAAAAACAATGTTACAGTGAACCATTCAAACCCAAACTTACAGAAGTAACACAGGAACAAGTATTTTTGAAAAATTGGTAAAATTACACAACAAAAGTACCTATATTATAGAGCCTGATTGACCGATCTGATACCTTAGCTCAGTCAGTAGTGTGTCTACAGTGGTAGGGGTCCCGGCATGGTCGAAATATTTATCATTGGTGAAATGTGGGCTTACCCTTTCACATTGATGGATTAAAGGACGTGGACTGGATGGTGTGCCTGTCCTAGTCTTATGCCGTGATAATTATCAACTTAACTTTAACTTAACCTAACGTTCACTTAAAGTTAACTTAACTTAACTTAAGAAAACAGATGTGTGATCACGATTCACGTAACTTAACGTAACAACTCGAGCCAAACAACTACATTCTTGAGTATTATCTGTGATTTGATTATTTGTAAAGTGAATGTTAACAGTTTTCAATCAATGTAATAAATATATATTATTAAACTTTTTAATAAACTTAGCTTTTCTATTTTAGTTTAATTATATTGTTTCAATGTCTGATCACTAGAACTAAAGCTAAAAAATAGACATTGGTTTTAAAACTAACAAAAGAATTACTAACTAGCCCTGTTGACGTCACTCGCATAATGATTGGCTGGCTAGATCACGTGATACCCTTCAAGTAAAAGACCTCCAAGGACATATCTTACGTTAAGATAACTACATCGTGATCGCTTCCATTTAAACACATGAGGATACCCTTTACATTAAGTTACGTTAAGTTAACTTTAAGTTAACGTTAAGTTTAGCGTGATCCCGGCATTAAGTTATATTATAAGCATGTGAAGCTACGACAGGCCTATCAAGTTGGTAATGTAAAATATATGGCTTGAATAAAAAACTGACCAAGTTAACAGTAGTGGATGTCAAAATAGAATCTGACAGAAAGTTTTAAACAATATTAAAAATTTATATTCATCTTATAGCAAATGTTTATTAAAAGATGATATTTTAAAAGAATTGTTTTTATTTTAATAATTTAAAGGGCTCATTATATTTTTGTTTGCCTTTAATCAAGATGAAATAGGTTATTGCCATGTTATAGTTGAACCCTATTTATACCATAACGCCTAACTTGGTAGGTTCAAATACAAAAAAATAATAAGTCAGCAAAATGAAAGAGTGTGCTAAAAGCCGGGCTAAACATAAACAATGCCCAGCACACGCAATAGGATTTATTGTGGACTCGTCTCCACGGCCAACCTCAACAATATATAACATTAAACAAGAACATAACTATACCTCTGATTCAATTATAACACAACACGTTAGTTAGCATATGATACCTAAGGATGAACGTAAAAAGGGGTAAGTACAAATATTATCGTCAAGAGTTGTTTATTAAATATTCAAAAAATATGGACAACAATTAATTTAAATAAATAATCCCAAGAAAAAATAGGGTATACAATATTTTGCAATCTTAGTACCATGGCCTCATATGAAGAGCTCCAAATGTATATGTGGTTGCCATCACTGATCCCGCTAACAAAAATAGAATTTAGGCAAAAACAACAATAAATGACTCCTCAATTTAACCTCAGCCTAATTGCCAATGTTCATCACAAAAATATTTACAATTATTTTATGTCAGTATCCTCTCATTTCTCTGTCCCGTAAAAAGGGAAAATATACTTAACCCTAAAATTATGTTGGCGTTAGCTAGAGAAATCCATATTTAATTTGTCAACAATTAACAAATTACCAACCATAACTTAGTTGTTAAGGCGGCTATCACTGACCTCTTACATGCGCTGATAGCGCCCGGTACTTTAAGTTCATGTGTGAACATTTGAAGTTAAACATTAATAGAACTACTCTATAGACGGTATCTAATAACATTAAAGTTCAATATAATAAAGATAAACCTTAAGTCTCACAAGGAGTAATAACAACATTTCTAGATATATGCTTCCTATTTAGAGTGCAAAGTTTAAGTCCGTTATACTCGGAGTAAATATTTAGTACTTAATATTATTATCACCAGATATTCCACTTTAGTTCAACTTCAAAGCTTAAGTCCATTAATATTTGACATAAATACTAAGTGCAAAGTTCAACGTTTAAGTCTATCAATATTTGAAATGAATACAAGTGCAAAAGAAATTTTTTCGTAAACGATATCATTAGATATTCCAATATTTGTTAAAGTTTTCGTCCATTAATATTTTACATAAATACTAAGTGCAAGAGTTCAAAGTTTAAGTCCATTAATATTGGAAATAAATACAAGTGCAAAAGAACCATAACCAATATCATTAGATATTCCATATTCTGTTAAAGTTCAAAGTTTAAGTCCATCAACATTTGAAATAAATACAAGTGCAAAACGAATCATAACCAATATCATTAGATATTCCCTATTCTGTTAAAGTTCAAGTTTAAGTCCGTTAATAGTTGAAATAAGTGCCGAAAAAGAATTTTGAAACATAAAATATTACGCCGAAAAAGAATTTAGCTTACATTGTTTATTTCTGAAGCCTTCGCTTGCTCAAGCGATTACCAAAGCCAGTCCCAGAGTGGCACTTCGCCGTTCGGCTGTTGCCCGACTCAGAGCTACCAACTTGACAGTTTCGCCAAGCTAGGATGTCTATGAAAGGGCTGATTATGCTTTGTGAGTTACAGGCAGCAGTCGCTAGCCCTTATCCTCATGATATGAAGGTGAAACAATGAATAGGTGAAACCATTGAATGATGCTGCAATAAAATACAAAGTTATAAAATCAGTACCCTTTGAGTGAAAATATTGGTGATTGTGAATGGTCTCGCTGTGGTAAAGAGGTTTTGAAGGATTTTCTTTTCTTAGGATGAGGAAGGTTGGTTTTTAGGAATGATCGATTGTGAGTGATGGCGTAACGTGAGTTCGGGAATGGTTTGGTAGGCTTAACTGTTTTAGGAGTTGGTTTGAAGCGGATGGTTACATTTCCATTCCCCAGCTGGGGCCGACACTGGCGCCAGCGTTATTCTCTGGCTAGAAGGTTGACCTAGTCCGTTATCCCAGTGGAGTCCGGGTGTGGCAAGGGTAATAAAGAGTTGCTTGTTGGGGTAGGATTTCCTTTTCTTGGGATTTGGAGTGAGGTGGATACATTTCCATTCACCATCTGGGGCCGCCCCCGGCGCCAGCGTTATTCTCTGGC
>CABFOV010000940.1:0-85414 GCA_902141375.1 Timema poppense
TGTTGTGATTTTGTGTATAAACTAAATATTAGGGGACAAATTTGAACAATATTAGATTTTTATGTTTGTTGAGAGACTTCAGTTTCTGGGAGCTTCAAACATCTTTAGTTACAAGTAATTTTTCTTGATGGTATGATTATAGTAATATATTTTACTTGTGTTTGTTATTATAATATCTAGGCCCGATGTACAATATATAATGTTCGACTGTTTACCGAAGGAATTATTTTTGCACCGCGTTTTACTGCCCGTTTGGGCTATACGCCCCCGAAGGTTTTTTGTGGTCAAAAAAAGTCACCAAAAACTCACGAATTTTTGTTCCTCTAACTGAGTAGACACCCTGAAATTCGTTTTGCGTCATGGTCATAATAGCCCTGTAAGCCTCCACCGTGGTTCGGATCCCACGTTAAATTGTAGGTCCTCCATTTCATCTCACAATCATCCTACCATTACACATTAGTGTAAGTGCATATAACCCGAATGGGTAGTAAGACACGGTGCTAATAATAATATATTTTATTTTTATTGGTTTGATTAGTAATTCCTTCTTTAATTTTTTTTCTTTTAATCTAAGGTTAATATTTATTTTTTTAAGCAAGCCCCCAAAAAAATGAGGATGGAGTTAAGTGTTCCAAAACATGCAAAATCAAACAGGAAGATTTCACAGGTTGCCAATTTTTAAAACTATCAATTTTATGTAATTTTAAATCTCATAATCTGCCAAATTTGTAGTTATTATAATGTGTTTACATAATTTTGTTGTTTAGTAATTGATATTTCTTGATATTTTACAAAGCGATTCATCATAACACTAAATAATAAACCTCACTAGACTAATACAAGTCTAAATTAAAAATTTATATTAACATAGGGGGAAAAATGCAATATACAGTGTGGTAATATAATGTAAAATAAAATATAAAGTATTGTTTTATGAAACAAAAGTGTAAAATATAATATAACGTGTAGTTTATATAACTTATTGCAAAAAACAACAGGACAACCTATTAGGACTTATTTTTGCATTACACTTAGCTGAAAACAACTAATTCAAGGAGACAACCAAAATTATGTGGACTCAACAGGTAAAGAAATACCAATTTAATTGATACTACTACATTAATAATTATTAATTTAAATACCATTGTAAATATAAAAATAATAATACATTTATAAGATATTACTGGATTCTACGACTGAATATTATTAGTAGTCTGCTATTACTATTAATACTATATAATACATATAAAATTTAAACACAAAATTGCTGAAAATAAAAATTGTCAGTCTAAAATAATGTTTTTAGTATTTTGCACGGTAAAATACATTTAGCCTACTAATAACAAAGTAATATACTCTATATACCTAAGGTGGGTTGCAAGGAGACGTTAGAAAAGGATAGTGTTTTTTCAGTTTTTATAGGAACACATTTTTATAGCTAAAATAAATAAAATGTTGCTTCATTACTAACATAGATTTTAATTTTCTTCACATAGTGATATCAACAGTTGTTGAATATCTGTCATGTGCATAGCGGCATTAGATGAGAAACTTCTTAAATGAATAGAAAAAGTTATCATTAAATTCCAGGACACTCTTGGCAGATATTCTAGAAATTATGAGGTCACCGTGTGAAGAAAATGAAATTTTATGTTTGTACCTGGCCATTATTTTATTTAGTTTGTAAAAAAATAATATTTCGCTCTAAAAACGGCAAAAACACGGACCTTTTCTCACGTCTCCTTCCATCCCACCTTAACTGTGTTACAGTATTCTACATTATTGTAATGTTCAATTGCCGGCCAGCCAATTCAACGTGAGTGCTTCAAGCAGCTGACCCATGTAAACTAATAGTGTGTCCACACTTTCTCATTTCTATACTCTATGGTATAAGTAAACAGTTTATTTAATTCTATTATCCCTTTTTTGATTTCATTTCTAGCAAAAATATTACCGTTATCAATTTTACAATGGTTTATTGTAAATACCAACAACAGCTCTAACTATTTCTTTAATACAAAACTCATATTAATAAAAGTTTTGTAAATTAATTTAGAAATATTTTTATAATAATGTAAGCCTAACACATTCTGATCAACTTGTATGGAGAGTGGCTGGTCAGGGACGCCCTGGAGGGATGTGGAACTTTCAGGATAGGAGGACGTGTCATCATCACAATAACATACACAGATGATTTAACATTGCTGGACAAAAATAAATAGGAGTTGCAGGAAGTGATGAACCGGCTGGTGGAGACTCGGAGAAGAAATGGCATACAGATAAATATTAAGAAATCAAAAGTAATGGGGATTTCAAAAAGTGAAGAGCCGCTAAAATTAAAATTGGAAAACATAGAGGTCAATGCTGACCAGCAAGTTGAGTTTAGAACTGAGGAAGAAACTGATGAAATGCTACATTTGGAGCAGAAACTTGGACTCTTAGGAAGATGGAAAAGAAATAATTGGAGATCTTCGAAATGTGCTGGAGAAGACTTGAGAAGATCAGGTGGATATACAGGGTGACAAATGAAGAAGTCCTAAGAAGAGTGGGTGAGAAGAGAACCATTTTGTATGTGATTCTTCTCTGCAAAGCAAACTGGATCGGACATATCCTTTGGAGAAACTGTCTTCTGCACGACGTCATAGAAGGAAAGGTCGACGGAAAGAGAAGTTCAGGAAGGAGGATTCAAATATTGTATGACTTGAAGAAAATAATACAATTTTGGAAGCTTAAGGAGGAGGCGGTCTAAATTCACTGACAAAATGAATGGATCTGCCATAAGATATAACATATAGTAATAATAATCTTCACAATATCTTAGATTTAATAAACTAGGTTTAACCAACTCGAGTTGTTTAAAACTTAAATTTGTACCGCTATATTTAAAAAAATGCTATTTTCCTCAGTCGCCTCTTTTTATTCTTAAAGTTTATTACTATGGAATTTATAATATTATCATATAAGTTTATTCAATTATACCTTCTACCTGTCATCAGGTTTTGTCTAATGATTCTTGTATACTCTATTTAACATTTTGTAATTATTATAATGGTTCACTAATCACCTCAATAAGTTTAATATTGGTATGTGTAAATATATCTATACTTACCATCTGATTTTACTGCCAATTCTCTCCTGAATAATTAATTAATAACATACATTTACTAAATATTTTGGAAAATAATGTAAACTAAAGTTAGTGGAGAAGGATTAAATAAATAAATAAATATTTTTATTAGTTTTTATTGAAATAAAAACACAAACAAATATGTATATGAAGTTTTTTCTACTTAACTTCTTCATCTTCTTATGTTTCTTTAGAATATTCAGTTAGTGAGCAAACTATTCGCTCGAATCCCCACAAAATATACTGGAGTTATTCACAACTTACATACATTTTTTTCATCATTATTTTAAACAAATTTTGTCTCATTGGAGTACTGATAACTACAAGAAATTGATTCTAAAAGCATTTTCCAGTGTATAACAATGTTTTTTATTTCTGTAAACAAATTGTTTTTTCAATTGAATCTTTTAGAATTATATTTAGTTATACATTGCAGATATTTTTGTTTTAAAAAAATGATCTTGTTTAGATCTCAAGATGATCTTGATGTGGTGGGACGATAGTGCTTATTGTAGGGTTCAAAATGGACAGGGAGTGCTTGATTTGGGTTCATGTGTGACGAAGGACGTAGATTTACAAGTAAAGGCGCAGCTATTGGCTTTAGTGTAGTATAAGTGATGGTTTGGTTCAGGCAGTCCAGGTATTGCTTAGTAGCCACGTGTTCTTCACATTATATAGAATAGAAACAAAGATTTGCACTTGCCATATTTTGTGGAACAATTGAGCAATATGACGATGGCATCTCACCAAGGGAAACGTCAATTCTTATATTTATAAAATATCGAACAGTCTTTTTCTTTAATGATGAATCACTTTAGAACGATGCACACAAAGATGATCAGTTTTAATTTGGGGGAATATGTTTGTGCATTAATTGTCTCACTAAATCAGAACACAAGTTCAACACATGATTTGATCGTGTCCAAATAATGTGATTGAAATGAAATATGGTCTCAATCTTGTCAGAAGGGAAATTCCTCTTTCAAGTGTTGTTAAGTTTGAGGCCACACTGTGTGTTGTGCTTACAAGAACTAGGACATATGCTATCAGATAGTTCACTAAATAGTATGTAATATTTTTTTCACTAGAATATGTCAACTAGATACACTAATCAAAAATAATGGCTTTTTGTATTCTTATATTTCTTACTACACAGTTCATAATATCAATGAACTTTTATTGTTCATATATTCATACTATCTAATCCATGATTTAAAGTTACAAAATTATTTTATATGCTCTGTACACTTATAATTGAGTAAGTAAACTAAATTAAAACAATACAAATAGTAGGTAAAAGCCATAACATGATATGTACAAGATATTATCTACCTTACATGTCATGTTAAGACAGTTATAAATTCCACCTGAAACAACATATTAATATTTTATAGCTTTCTTAAGACTTGTTTAGCTTAGCGCTTCTTAGGCATTCTCATATAATATTTTTACAGAGAATAGAAACTATTGGCAGCTACACAGTTCAACAAAATATTTAAATCTAGAAAATGTAACATAATGTTATGGCTTTTACCCGTTGGCTTGAGAAACTTATCAGATGTGATATAGTTGATGTAATATATTGACTTAAAATCACATTTTCTCCTATATTCTTTAAAAAATTTGATATATTTTCTTTGTCGTTAGAAAATAATTTTACATAGGTATTCATATAAAATATAGATCAAATTTAAAAACTGTGTCTTTAGGTAACAAGAAAACTGTGAACATTAATTGGTAATCAATTTCTTATGTTTAAAACAAATAGAAAGTTGGTTCAACTGAAATGTTCATTATTTTAACAATTTAAAAATGTATTTAATATAGACTACATGTTTTCACATTTGAAAATTAAACTCTTCAACAGCTACATAGGTATTTATTACTACTTTTGCTACTCAAAACACACTGTAAATATTTGAAAAGTCAAACAAATTGATACAAGGTACATAAACTATATTTGGACATGTGGTTTTTATATAGAAGAAAATAAGCTTATTTGAAAATTATGTGATTAATGGCTAAAAAAGATCTCAAATAAACTATGTGCGATAGACTAGTTCCTATAGATATGAGAACTAACGTAATTTGAAAATTACTACCAGTATAAACTTAAATTGTTTTCTCATTTCTACGATTACCACTTTTTATAAGCTAACAATGCATAAAACAAGCATTCATTAAAAACAATGTTTGTATTATTTTCTCATTTGGGTAAATAGTCAATATTTAATTTTAATACAGCAAATATATATTTTGTAAACATAAAAACGTGTTTAAAATTCCTAGTATAATTTATAACACTTTTCAATCCATCGTATATGTTTTATTTATAAATACTGCAAAAAGATATTAAATAATTGAAAACAATTATTTTAAATATAGTGTTATGACATCTACCCAAATAAATCATCTCATTGATTACATTGAAATTATACCTTTAAATTCTCTGCAGCCATAAAAAATGTTCAGGATCAATCAAATTTAGACACAAAATAAAATAAAAATACAATATACAATGTGGAAAAAATTAAATACAGAGAGTTCTTGAATTGGAAACATTTTTATACTTGAAGTATAAGTAATGTTATAATTGAAGTTAATCTATTCTAAATGTTTATTTTGGTAAGATATTATGTAACTAAAAAATAAATTTCAAAAGAAAGTCTTATAGTGCTTCAGGACGTGATAAAACATGATGGCTACAGATAGGAAAAAGGGACGACATAAAATTAATGTCAGGAAATATAGACAAAATAAGGAAAAGTCAGGGAATTTAAATATTTACTAATTTTTAAACACAACAGAGATTTTGTTTCTCAATGTTAACAAAAAACATTGTCTAGATACATTAAATACTGAAAAAAGTGCTTATAATAATGTTAATGATTAGTACTCGTTAAGATATTTTTGAAAATGTGTGATCAATTTAGTAAACGATAAAAATTGCCTCTCGTCAAGTAAAACTGTAAAAATGTTAAGTTGGCAATCTTTAAATGTTTTCTGGGAAACCTGGAAATGTCAAGAAATTTTATAGTAAACGTTTTTGTAACCACACTGTAAAAGAATTGTAAAAATTCAAACAAATCTTTTATATATGATAACCATATTTGTCTTTAATTTATTATGTCTGTCGTTCTATTAAAATGATTAACGATAACTGCTTTTATGGTATTATTATTTGTTAGTGTATTTGACTCCAAAGAAGAATCGACAAAGACTGTTTATTTTAGAATATATTTGAAATCTGTATCGAAAGCTCTCACGATTCTTTTAGATGCCAGTTTAAACATTTTCAGGGAGATGTTTCTCCTCTAATAGCATCACTTTTTCACTTGGACTGATACCAATTATAGCAATCAACAATAATTTTATTCTCTCTACATTGACTAACATATCTGAAAATAATTTCATAATAAAAGCCACAAAAAAGCAGAGCCATTGCAGAGTTACTAAAGTAGTAACATTTTTGCATTTTGGCATTATACCATTGATAAGGATCATTAATTATTTTCTAAATCTGATTTTTTGTAAAGTATTCTTGTTTAATTGTTCTGATATTATTTTAAAATTGACTATTTTAAAACAATTTCTTCTTGTTCTTAGATGTGAATGGTTTGTCCTCATGTATTTAGTGATTGTAAAATTTAGAGTGATAGTAAAAATTTAGCATGAAAAATAAATAGTATATTTATAGAATAAGATGCAAAAATTGTTGGCAGGATAGAATTAAATGTTCATGAACAAATTCACAATAAATTTTGAAACAATATTCTCAAAAAATTAAAAAAACACCTTGAGCTAAAAAGGGTTAAATATTCTAAATAAATAAATTCCGGTGAAACATATGAACACCAAATGAAAGGTTATAAGCCTAAGACAACTAATTAAGTACTGGTATTTTATATTAAGAGTTATATATTTTTCCTTGTAAACAAGTGATTTTGTGAAAAATGAGTGACTAAAATTTCTTAAAACATTCTTTGCTGAAACATAAAATGAAGTTTTTTTATTTTTCAATAGCTCAATATAAATATATGGTTAATGTATCTTGCATAAATGTGTATGTAGGTGAGGTAATATCTATGAAGTATAAAAGTACTTTTGATACAACTGGTGTTTTCGAAATACTAAAAAGGAAAATGAGTGATTAAAATAAAAAATTTGTGAGCCTAAGAGATAAAAGTGTAGAAAATGTCTACAAAATGTTTTAAATCAACTGCTCACCCTAAATATCTAAATAAAATCGGGAGAGCAACAACTAAAATTGCCAATAAGATGTGAAGATCGAAGCAGGTGTGAAACCTTTTTCTCCTACCTTAGAGAAAATCAGAAACAAAACATTAATTTGTTTTAAAATTGTAACTGAAAGATCAGATGCACTGTCATGATCGACTGCGAAAAGATGACAAAGGAACCAACCACCTCATAATAGAAAAAACAAAAATTACAACTGTTATCAACCTATGCAAATTTTATATAGTTATTGAGTTGATGCAGGAAGTTTTGAGATAATTAATAAAATATAAGCTACTAATATCAGATCATAACAATTTATATGTATTATGTGTGCACCTAGGCAGATGAACATTATTTTCACCTTTAGTTTAGTTTAAAATGAATTTAGAACAAATTTGAAAAATTTGATATCCACATTAGTACAATATGAGGCATTGAAATATATCAACACACTGTTTAAAATAAGAGAATATCACCAAGATGAAACATTTTATTATCAACCTAGATTCTCGTTATTTTATTTATATTGAAACATTTTGTTTACTTTTATAGCCATTGGCTTGTAGATAGTACTATTTAAAACCAACATTTAAAGAAAATGTTAGATTACTTAATCATCAATAAGAAACTATTTAAAGAAATATTGAAAGTGATAAGTTGTCCCTGAAAGAATATTACACGATTCTATTGGTTATCGAAATTGAAACATTTCTCCTTCAGTATATTTAACGGCACAAATAAATGATCTTACACTCAATAATTGGATCTCCTTAAGCTACCTCTGAATGTTTGATAATCTTTGATCCATATTATTCCCCTGAATAGCCACGTTATCTTTCCCCTTTGTCCAGTCGTTTCAAGCAGCTCACACATTTACAAGTGTAGCTTTAGGGGAGCATCCAACACTATGTTTCTGTAATCAACAAAGATCTTCAAATTGATGAAAGGCCACTTATGAGAAAGTGGCTATCAAATACCTCTCAACAAAATTATTTAAATTCACCATTTTTGTTTGTTTGTTTGCCTACAACAACGGATTTAAACCCACGTGACCATTTTCTATGAAAATATAATTAAAAGGTGTGCACATCACTACACTTAGCCAGAAAAATAGAATAAAACATCTCATATTTTTCAGCTCCAAGGAAAAACTTGAGAATCTTTTCTATGGAACATCAATATTCGAGCTCAACCAGTTTTGTATGGACAGGGGGATATATTCCATATGTTATACATTGATGACTGTATTTACTGTTTGTAATTTCATTTAAAATACACCATTAATTAAATTTAATTTGAACGTTTTTATTTATATGTCCATAAATAAATTGTATAAATGGAACCTTCTCCACAAGTCAGGTTGAACAAGGTTCCTGTCTCCATTTGATCACACACATAACTAAATTGGTTTAACTACTCAGGCAGTATCAAGAGATAACTAATTGCTACAGACAAAAGTATTGTGATGATTATTTTGTAGATGTTTTCGTGAAAAACATTAACACCAATTTCGTAAATTTTGTGGAACTATGGGAATTTCTGTATTATAGATGAAATATAGCTGTATTATACATTTTAATTAAAATGAAATTAATGGAATTGTTCTATCTACTATTAAACTTCACATTTTTATTTAATCATGAAACAGGTAAACAATAATGAATTGAACTGTGTATAGTATCTGGTATCTATCGTTTTTACTTCAGCCTGACTATATTATAGAATATCAAAATAAATGGTAAGTAATAGCCACCACCTTTTATTATATCCACCATCTAGGTCAATGTTTATCAAAGTTTTGGTGACAACGGGGCCACCAAATGAAAGTTAAGGTACTGGAGGACCACCGGGGCCCTAGTATAAAGGGGAAGGGGATCTTGTTTGAAAATTGTGCAATTAAAACAATATATTAATGCTTTACATTTTGTGACTATAAATATAATAACCAATTATTAAATTAAATGTTGAAATCTAATATCATATAATTAGATTGCATTAGTAATAGTTTTTATAAATTATTGTTAACATTCCAAGCTTCATTATTTTTTAAAAATAGCTCTTTATATATAATGACTGAAGGTTGGTACAGATTTCCTTTTTTATATGATTTGTCTATACCGAGGAAAGAAATAGACCAGAGTATGTAATATTTTTCATTTCAATTTTGAAGTATTATGTGATCAACAATCTTTAATTATTATTATTATTATTATTAAACTTCCTGGGATTCTGCAGACCACTCTACAGGCCGCCGTGGACCACACTTTGTGAAACATTGACATGAGCAACTGACATCAATAATATTTAAATTCTCTGAGATAATCTCTGGTATGTTTATTATCTTACATGCCCTTTCTTGGTCTAAGTTCATATTTCTTATCATATTGTTTTATGTGAGTCTATTTTTTCAATGTTTATTTTTTTTCAAATAATCAATGTATCAACTATTTTAAAATGTAAGTGAAATAACAATATTAATATAATTATCTAAGAGCTAATTTAATATACACCAAATAATTATTAATATACCTAAAATATTTTGTAATTTCTCAATATTCACAACAGTTAAGTTATTGTATGGACATATTCAATAATGAATGGGTGCTGAAGGAGTGCAGTGTGAATCGAGTGATGAAGCAAATATATAAAGGTAGAGAGTGTGGATCAAAAGGAAGGGGTAGGCAATGTAAGACGTGACTAAATGTTTTAGACAAATGTGTAAAAAAGAGAAACATTAATAAGAGTTTAAAAATTAGAAGAGCATGTATGACTTGGTGTATGGGTGTTGTTGAAGCGAAGGGTGTATGAAAGGATAGGGGAGTATGGAGAAGATAAGTGCCGAGTTGTTTTTTGAGCTATATTCACAGTTTCTGGCCTACCCCGTTAGAAAACAGCATGATTAATTATATATGTACAGTATGTATGGTTAGTTATCAGTAATCTATCGAAGAAATACAATCGCAATGAAATACATATTAAATAAATTTTAAACTGTGTATAGACATAGTTATTAAAACATAATAAATACAAAGATTTAGTAAAAGGGTGACTAGATTGTAGTACTTTTCACTTAAAATAAAACTAGACAAGTGTCTCAATGTTAATTTTAACTATTTTTGCATTGTGTTCAATATTTTTACAACTTTTGCAAGATATTATTAACTCTATAAAAGTACGAGCTAAGAAATGAATGTTCACACATTATTAATCATCATCTTCTGATACAATACAATTCTAGATGTGCCTATAATACTTAAATAATTTGATGCATTTCGTGGAAGAGCCCTCTTGAAATTCAAGTAACCAAAAATGGTTGTATACTCTTTGACTCCTCTATTCAATAGATTGAATAGTAAACATAAAGCATATTTTGGGAAATGTTACTAAATGCCTAATTTGTTTCCATGTTCTTAGTGATAATACCCTCCAATTTTCTTTTTTTTTATTTAAAGGCAAGAAGTTTCCAGTACTGTTTCTATTGACATTGAGAATTGAATACTCCTTAAAGAATAAGATTACAAACAACAGCCTCATTACTTTTAACCATTCCATATAATATTTCACAATGTGATCTTTACATGCAAGAATACCTATATTTTTTTACTTCCAAGAAAGTGGATAGATAGAAATAAACATATAAAAGAAACTAACACAATATGGCTGTTACAATGAAAAGAAGAATACAGTTCACACTTCACAACGCTGTCATTGGGCATACATAATACAATCACCTCGTAAAGTGAGATTAGCTTTTTCTTAAAGAGAGATATATACATTTTTTTAGAAAATTTTGTGAATATTATTTGTTGACTCAATCAAAGTACTTCTTGCAAAGCCGACAATTTAAATTTATTCCCACTTGTTTTTGATGTTAATATTTTACATGAATATTATTTGCGAATGTATGATGTTTTATTTCTATATGAGTCTTAAGATAGCTTCAAAATCAAATTCAAAGAGAAAATATATTTTATTTCCGTTAAATTTAATTTTCTAGTATTTTTAGCATGTCAATAAGTGTCCCTGATATTTTTTAGCAAAACATTATATTTGTTTATTTAAAAGTTAAAAATGTTTGTGTAAAAAGCACTAAAATACAAGAAAGTGTTTAAAGGATGATACGTTTAGTTGATAAGCATCCCTGAAAAAATCTAATCAGAGAATTTGATGCCATTGCATATCATTTACAACTGTGTGGAACATGTGTTTAATATCATCAAATTAATCATAATTTTTGTCTTTAAGATGGGAGTTAAGTCCATATTCAATCTATTATATCGATTTTTAAATCATAAATATATTTAATATCCATAATATAGTAGTTTTCTAGCTGACATACATTTAAAAAATTCTTTGTAAGTGTGGTCAACATTAATTTGTTAGTAAATTCCATAATTACTTTCTACTATTACATAATTTTTTTTTAAGGTATTGCTATATAGTGTTACTGAGCTTTGTTCAATAAAATAATTTAATCTATTCATTTATATTAAAGTTGCCTTCTAGTTTTATTATTGTTATTTAAATTTGAATAATGATGAAAAGAAAACAGAGTATTTATAATTATTTTAGTTAATATGTTCAGCTGTGAGGCTCTAAATTTTGACAAAGTAGCTGTAAGCCTACTTTCTTTAACCCATTATTTATTTGTATAGAATTATTTGTACAATGTCAGAGAAAGGATATGCTAAAATAATATACTTGATTAGAAAGACTATTGTTTCATCCCATTACTTAATATTATAATATTAAAATAAAATAATACATTCCTACACAATAATACTCTTTCTTAACAGTTTATAATTTATACTTTTTATCAGCTTAAAGTAACACAATTATATAATCTTTAAAGTTTTATATATATATCTTAGAACATTACTTTTGACTAGACTTTCTTACACACTCAACCATATTCACCAACTTAACATATATGTAATAGCCACTCTACTGTGGCTACTAATTTATCCGACATAGTCTAACAAATATCTGAATGATCCTTCTCATACATTACCATTTCCGTTTATATAATGTAGTCTCGTGTATAACAGTTTATTCTTGAGTAGGGAAATTGCTCGTCTCAGAAATTTGTACTCGTGGCACACTATAACTATTTCAGTCACTTTTAATGAGAAACAAAATCTTTATACTGTCATTAGGTTCCTAATTTACTACTTACTGAACAGTAAATAAAACATTATGTCTGTTTATTATTTAAATGTGGAATATTTTATTTAGTTTTTATCTAAATTAACCTTAAATTTAATTTTATATGATATATTCACAAAATAAATGGCTAATAAACATTACTACCATCAACAAATATAAAACAACATAATTTTAAAGCCAGATATAAGATTATAAGATATGTGATTAATATACTGTTGGTTAAACCTCAAGAAGAAATCATTAACAGCCTAAAGAGTTTCTTTGTAACATGAGCACAGTATGAGTAGCAATTCTGTTTAAATGATAAGAATAAACCAAGAGACAAAGAGCCAACAAACTTATTTCTTAAGAAAAACAATACCTTATAGTGTTTAACGAGGCTTCAGTAAAAAGCACATATCAAGTCTCAATTAAACATGAATTCAAAATTATATCAAACTACACATATGTATTATATTCTAACTAACTGTGTTGAATAATATTTAATGAGAGGCTGCTATTTTAATCTGCTTTTTAGAAGGTTCAGTGCCAGGGTTAGTTTTTAGAGATAGGCCACAAATACCTTAAGCAATAGAATAGGTAGTTTTAAACTCAGGGTGACCTGGCGGTCTAGGGGTAAGGTGTCAGACTTCTGTGCTGGCGGCCGGGGTTCAATCCTCGGTCCCGGCATAGATTTATCTGATTACCAAACCCTTCCTTCACCTCTGACAAGACATCTTGTGAATGTGGGGAATGCCAGGCCTCCACCGTGGTTCGGATTCCACGTTAAACTGTAGGTCCTCCATTTCATCTCACAATCACCCTACCATTAGATATTAGTGTAAGTGCGTATAACCCGAACGAGTAATAAGACGCGGTGCTAATAATAATAATAATAATAATTTAAACTCAGCCCACTCATATAATTCATGCCAGGGTCTAGGGGGCAACATAAACACTCTATATTGTTTTAAGGACATATATATATATAAATCTAGTAAAACAACATTTTATGACCTAGATTTTATAATACTCGTATTATCAGTTTAAATAATAGTACACTGATAAGATAATAATGCCTATCAAGTACAAAAGTATTAAAAGATGTCATTGATATAAAATAGAAATGTAAACACAATATGTGTGACCTGAAACAATTATTTAAAGGCCATCTTCTGACTTAAGCATCTACTAAAGTATCAATCAGTGAATATTCCAGGCTTAAGAGTATGTCCTTTTCACAACAAAGTAGCTTAAAACTCAAATGTTTCTTTCTTGAACTAGATTGGATTTCATCCTTGACTCCATTTGGGCCATAAAATGGTCTTAGAGCCAGACAATAAGTGACTGGTAGTGTCAGGTGAATTCTGAATGCAATTTCTAAACTTGGAATTTGAATATGATCGCTTGCACCATTATTAATACTTTCTTCTGTCACTGCCTTCAAAACACCAACCACTTAATTAGTTTTAGTTATATATGATACGCAGAGCCGGTTCTTGGCCTATGTGGGCGATGCGTGTGGAGGGGACCCTCTAGGATTAGGGGCCCCACAGCTGTCCCTTTGATTTAATCGTGTAAATAAATCAATAAAATTATAGAAAAAATATGAGAGCAATAAAATTAAATTAGTTAAAACAGCAGGGGCTGTTTGATTAGTGTTTGTTAGTTTTTCCTTCTCCTTTAATTAATTTATCTAATAATTTCTTATAAAATTGTAGTAAAAATGTTAAAACTATATTATCTTTGATATAAAAACTATAGTAAATGCATAATGCATCGTGTTTGAGTAATTTATTTAATCCCAAAATAATATCTTGATTAATATTATCTTTTTATATAATTAGTTCAAGCCCACATGTTCGTTTTGATTTTCAAGATCATATAAGACATAGCCACCCCGATATATTTTTTGGTTTGTCTGATTCATATTATCTAACTTGTTATGCAATTGGACTGCTCTAATCTTTTATGAAAAAATCTATGGAGCACTCATTCTACATTTTTCAGGGGGTCCCAAATTGCCTATGACCGGCCTTGATCATATGCATTCATAATTTTCCTCAATTTACTGATAACTGAGTGCAGTATCTTTATATGAAATAGCTGTTAGCTCTTCTTTCTTCACTGTGGATGCTCTATTCTCTCATCTTTATATGAAATAGCTGTTAAGCTCTTCTTTCTTCACTGTGGATGCTCTATTCTCTCATCTTTTATAATTTAAGGCTTTATTTAAACTAATTTGTAACCTTTTTACTCAGTGTTGGAAAACATCTTTCTGATAGTAATAATTTCTAGTTTTGTAGCGTCTTTGTTGCAGTGGCCAAATCATTGTATTCCTTTCATAATGCTTCACTGCATTAATCCACTCTCCATGATAAATCATCCCGTTACACAAGTTACAGTTTCCAAACAAGTACAACTGTCTTTATGAGGAGCTTTTGGAGTCTGTGCAGAACTCTGAGACAATATTTGCAGCACTTGCATAATTCAATTACAACACACCACCAAAGCTTTCATAGCGAATTCTCTAACTGATCATCTTGCATTTTAAAGGGATTTTACTTCTTTCCTCTGAATCCCAAATGTTCAGTTAAAATTCCTCATAATTTCATTGGAATACTGAATAAGTTACTAAGTGATCAAGCAAATCCATTTTCCCTTTCTATTGCCACATTCAGCATTTTTATTAAATGCGCAAAGCTTTGCCAAATCTTGCACGTGAGTAATATCAGGAGTATAATCAGCGATTGTAAAAGGATTTGGTCTTTAAAAACTTACCACATAATCTCTTTGAACCCTATAGTCTTCTCCTCTTGTTTTTAACTTTGGTATGATGACTAGCTAGAAGAAAATAATAGAATTCACTTAAAAGCTCACGGCAGCTTATACAAAAATATATAATATAGTCGTTGCCTTTAACTGGTATTCCACTCACAGCTGGAGACTGTATCATTGAGATAATTTGAGCCAATACACTTCTCCGGTACCTACTTGACTTCAGATTTAAACTGAGAAATAAATTTGTTGTTTCATTTGTGACCACATCTTCCTTCTCGTTAAAAAGGTGTAAAACATTTTTTCTATGCTTTAATAATGGTCCGTGTAGTTTAACTAAGTCTGAGGAGTATTTACAATCATTTAATTTAGTGTAAGTTTGTCAATAGACATATTGTTTGAAACAAATTGCCTTAAACTGAAGATATTATTATACTCTGTTTTGATTGTCTCTTCTTTTATTTTTGATAGAAACAAGACTAGCCAAACTAAAAAGTTATCACCGTTATATTATTTTTGTTATATTTCCTATTCTTTCTTTTACTGTTCTTCTACATCCCTACCTATAAACATATATATACAGGTTTGTGTGTATGTTTACCTGAAAAAATTATATACTTATGCTATTCAATTTATGTAGTTTAAGAAAGCTTGCACCTCTAAAAATCTAGCTGAAGTGGACAATTACTTATTGTGCTCATCTATAAAAACAGCCAAGTTCTGTGCATGAATGAAACACAATTCATCCAGATTCATCAAAATACACGCACATGTTAATATTTATAGTCATTATACCCCTTTCTTTCCAAATATTATATGCTCATTTAACACTTTCCGAAATATAAATTGTCACATTAAATTTATTCAAAGCCATTAGTATCTAACTCATTGTTAGACTTGTATCTAAATATCGGTGAATGATTATGCTATTATATCGAAATAATACAAGCATTTTAAAACTGAACAAAATAATGATGAGTTTAAGCCATATGAAGGATACAGGAGGGAAAAGATGGAAAGTCCAATTTCAACTCAAATTTAATTAGTGCTGCTATCTATTAGACAATCATGAAACCTTTCTATTGGACTTTTAGATTATGGTTAAAAGCTGTTTCTTTCATATTTATATGGTTTTTGAGATATAACAGTTGTAGTCCTTGAAAATATGTGTAGTGATACTTCCTCCCTTTTCTCTTGTCTATACCAAGCCAATATAAGATAGTCTTGCACAAGAACAATACAGAGATTAACAACAAATATCCATATACTGTAGTGCCTATAACAAAGCACTACGAACTCAATAGAGGCAGAGGACTATACTCTAGTAGGTAATGTAAAGAGTTGGTGCTCTGACGTATCATGCATGCTCAGTGGTTTTACAGATTGACAAGTCATTCCTAAAGAGCTTTCTCTTGGATGGATGGCCCATGTAGTTTATAACGTGTCCTATTACCCTCCCATTCTAATTACACCAGTGCTAGAGTTAAGAGTGAATACACCCACATTTGTCTAGAGGGGGAGTCAGAAGTTATCTAGGTAATAATTCTAAGTTCACCTCACCAAGATTCAAACCCTAGATTCCTTATCCCCAGTGAACCAGACTAGACAAGCTTGGAATTTACTCTAAATGACCATCAATGTGGCTAGTATAAAAATGTATAACCTTTCAATATAGTTTAGTTATAATAACACCCTAAATAAAGTTTTTCACTCTGGTCGTAATAATTAATTAAAAGTGATTATGTAATTATTACATAATTAATTAAAAATAATTACGCTACTACTGCATATACATTTAAAAAAAAAATTCAAAGTATGATATCATTTAATGTGATCTACATTAATGTAGAAATGTTACATTGTAGTTTAACACCTTCCTAGTCTTTTCACTTAAGTTGCTGATTCTTTATTATTTATTCATACATTAACATATTTTTTTGAAATAAATACAATGTACTATTTTTCCTAACATTCTACTTGTATTTTGTATTATGTTCTATGCATAACTTTATAAATATTATAGCTCCTTCCTTTAAGAACCCTGATTTTAGACCTGAAAAGTTAAAAGGATCAAATGAGACTGTGTAGCTAAAAAAGTGTAATTTTCAAATATAAAATGAGTCATCAGGGTTTGGGCTCAGCGTAGCTTCAGACATTTTGTGATGTTTATGGAAATCTACAACTAGAATATTTTATCTAAAGATACCTCTAGCACTTCTTTGTAACTCTGCTTTAATAGCGTCTATACTACCCACTAAGTTATATATGTTTATATATAAGTATTTGGAGGATTAACTAGTGATATTTTATATATAAAAAATTGTATAGCTCAACATATTTCTGTTGAAATAAATTTTGTTTTAGTGAAATTACAGTTTAGCCTTTAGATATTTTTAAAATCCTAAATTTTTGGGCATATTTTAGGGTTATAAACTTTCATCATACAATTAAAATAAGTTTGATATAACTCCAATAACTACCGGTACTATAAATAATATATATGTTTTATATACTATAATACTATAAAGTGTATATATTATATATACTATATATTATATATAATAAATATAATTGTATATATATATATATTGTATAATATACTATGAATAGTGTAGTTATATAGTATATGTATATTTATACATATATATAGTAAATAAAAACATATAATATCTATAATAGTTCTTGGAGTTTTATACAACCTCTTTTCATTTCTTTAATTACAGCTTTTAATATACCATACATAATGTAAAATATACATATATTATAAATTATAAATTAATATCTAAATATTAATATATTATTAACATAATAATATATTTATTAATAGGCTACAATAATAATATTTGGGCACTGTCTTAAAACTTTTTTAATCAAGTATAATTTGATTATAGCTCCAATGTATAACCTGAACACCTTAATTATCGCCTTTATATGCAATCATGAATCAAAATAGAATAAATTAATTTGTGTCATACATCTCATTGGTTTATTTCTAAATTTCATACACAATTGTCACACATACTGAATCTATATATTATAATGAAACAGTAAATTTATCACTCATAAATGTATATTATGCCTTTATTGTGTATGTATTTATTTAAAACATTATAATTCAACCTTTTAGGTAAGTTATATGGTGCTTGATAGTTTAAAATAAGTATTTTAGATTAATATATTTCCTTAATCATTTATTTATTTAATTTACTTTTTAATTTTAATTGAATTAGTTTCATATGTGTTTATAATAATATAGGTTACACATGAAATGAGTAAAATTGTTTGAATCATACCAACACAACATATTTATATAATCAATACATCTGATGATTTTGCCCAAAATTTTTTCAAATGACTACACCAATTGCTGCAAAATAAACAATAAGGAGGTAGTGAAACCTTTTGTAAAAAAAAAAATTTTTTTTAGGATACTGCTTTACTATAGTCAAGTTATTTGTGCACAATTTTAATTACTAGACGGATTATGAAATAAATTGAGCCACAGAATAACTAAGTGTTATGAAACGAGTTTGTTTCAGTTTTTCTTTAAATATCCATGTGGATATTATTTTAAAATTTCAATTGCAATAAACGTTGTAATATACATTTGAAACTTATAAACATTATTATAATGTTCACATTCATTCAGTTCTTATTAATAATTGTTAGTTCTTCCATTCACATTTGTAATAAAATAATACCATTTTATTTCTCATGTATGTATAGTAATGATTTTTGAACAAATTCTTCAACAATGTACGATAGTTAATAGTTCAAGAATATATTTTTGCAGCCATTGCACTTCGATAATCATCATCATCATCATCACAACCAGAATTTGTTCTTGTAAATAGTACTTTATACACAAATAAACGAATAAACTAATTTAAATTGATTATTTTGGTTGACTAAGTAAAGGAGAGCGTTTAGAATAAGAGGATAGATAATCTTACCCACATTTGTGATTTGTGTTTTCTTACACTTGAGTGCAAAGTGAAAATAAAAGGTCCGCAGTGCAAACAGAGATGAGCTGTAGAGAATGTGTTAGTTATTTGTTATAATTTCCTTTAAACTAGACTCGTTTAAGTGTGGAGCTAATTACTGGAAGAAACCTCACAGATATTAAATGGTGTCTCCACAGATGAACGGTGTGTGTTCTGTATCTAGCTATATGGTGTGAGATGTGGAGGAGCGCGCAAAGCTCCTACTTGTCTTCATTGAGCAGCACCAGATCGTCGGCCACCACGTCACTGATGTGGAGGTAGATGATCCAATACATGAGGTTGAAACAAATGAAGCACACGGGGAACATGATGCGTGAGTATTTGTCGATGTCACTGGGGGTGATACCGTACAGCTTGTTATAGTCTTTGGCGGGGTTGATGATGTGTTTGGGAGGGGGAGCAGGACCCCCCACCTCTTCGTCCGCGCGGCCGTTCACCGTGTTCTCCAGAGTCCCACCCTTGGAGTGAGCTTTGGCGTCGTGCACTTTGAACCGCACCTCCTGGAACAAAGGGTGGGCCGAACCACTTACAAGGGACACAAAACTATCTGACCTTCAACCTCGACTTATTTAAACAGTGATGCAAGCAAACCACATTTGAGTCTTGCGTTGAACTTGTGTTACATAAACCATTTGTTCCTTATTAGTATTCTTAACAACGAGGCTATTAGTGGCTGAATCTGAAGAATGGGAAGTGTAGATTTAGACGAAGTTCTCCCGAATTAGATTGGATAAAGGATGGGTAAACCAACTTCCGAGATATATTATAGCCTTGAGCTCCGCATCACCGACAGTTCAGTCTACTGGAAAACATCGAGATAATATAAGAATCACTATGAAAAGTGATTTCTACTCATTATAACAATACATTATACAATAGTTATGTCATTTTGAGTGGTGTTGACTTGTCACAAAAAAAATTATTTGTAAAAAAATCTATAAATGTTTTGTCTGATATAACCTAAAGACACTATTTTTAAAACATTATAATTTTTTGGGGGTAATCCACTGATTTTACAAATTAAAAGTTGATGTTTATTTCAAAAACTGTTTTTTTTTGTGTATAGAATCCATATAAAATAAAATACCTTGTCAACCTCCACAGCGTTTACCGCTAGAACCTACACATCTTATCAACTATTATAATTTTAAACTTACCAATATAGAAGAGAAAATACTTGACACATTTAAATATTTTACTTGAAAAAAAATTGAAGTAAATTATTTCAGGCCATGCAAAGAAACATTTTTTTCTACATAAAAAAATAAACAAATCTATTTGAAAATACATTAACACTTACTTTGATAGTCAATCTTTGTCATGTAAAAGGTGAGGACCTCAGTTTTAATATTTCGTTTGGAGATATTTGATGAAAGTTTTTCAAGAAGATACATACCCTAATGTCATTAATGTTTTATGGCCAAACTACATTTCATATTTGACTATTTAAAGTGATAACAGTGTGAAATTTTATCAAACTGTTTATGGAGTTCGCATGTTGTTACAGATGCTGCGGTAGAGAAGAATATTAATTAGGCAAATTATATCTTCCTTCTAGTAACATTTGTTTAAAAAATTATGTTGGATTTGAGTATGATTTAAAATTTATTGAAATTCTTCAAATAAATGATAGTTTTTACCTGGTGATAGTGTTTTACAGAATTGGGAGTATATTAATTGAAAAATGGAATAATTTATTTTGATATTCAATTTAAATTAGGCTGGCAAGAAAATATTTTTTTTTTTGTAATGAGGAACTTTTGAGAATCCATATATTTATTTAAAAATGTTAATTAAACTTGCTGATAATAGTTCCTTTTTAGAACGTGCCTTACTATTTGTTAGGGTTGTACAGTTAGGTACTAATTACGTTAATGGTCTTAGAGATTAGGAAGGTTAAATTTAGAGAAAGTGTTCCCTAATATGCATAGAGAGAGAGAGAGAGTGTGTGTGTAAAATCATTTTGGCTAATCACCTACAGTATACTCGATCAAGATTCAAACCTTGATCTCCCTGTCATCGGTAGTCTAGTCTAATGCGAGAGTAATGCCTTAGACCATGCAACCACTGAAGGTTTACTGCTAAATTAATGCAAAGAACGCTAATATTGTTAAACATGTAATACATATCTATGCACTAAATATCAAAGCTCAAGTATGTTTGTATGAAAATAAAAAGTTTGATTAATTCAATTATATTCTAGGGAATACATTATTTTAGAAACCAAAGAATGTACTGGATCTAAACTTGAACATCTGTTGTGTGTTGTTGTAACTAAGCAGGCTTTACGGTAAAAAGAATGGATAAACAAGAAATAACAAAGTAAAATCAAAGGATCCTTTCAGAATCTATAGTATCTACAATACTTGACATTATGCATGCACCTTGAATAGTTATATTATATCATACAATAATTAAGGTTTGATTTTCGTATTTATGATTCTTTTAGTTTTTTTAAATTCCATATTAAAATGGTATGAGTGAAAGTAAAACTTTTTTTAAGTTCATCTTTGTCGGAAAAATTGTTATGGAATATGGAACAGCGCAAGACATGAACAATTGTTTCTATCACAATACACTATAGGAAGAATGATCAAATATAAATTGGAACGAGGGTGAAAAATAGATTTCTTTCAGTAATTTTAAAATCTTGCTTTTTATAAGCTAATTTATGTAATTCAAAGACATATTGTCTAACGTTTCAATCATAAACAACTAGAATTTTAGTTTATTTGGAATTGTATTTAAAATTAAAATTTATGTTTCTAATTTTTAAGACTCTTTACAGCTTAAGAATTATACTATAATAGTAATAATTATACTATGCAAGGCCTATGTCTATAATTGTAATTATTATAGTAATTATAACTATAATTATTACTAATCTTATTATTACAACAAATAAAACTATATTTCTATTTTAAACATTATTATTAAATATTTTAATGTTTGTTTCTAGATAAAATAAAAAGTGACACTACTATTGTTGGCCACCCTGAGGAAATAACAAACATGGCCCCTAGAGATAACACCAAATTGGCTGTTTTAAAACATAATTTATAAGTTTCTGTTTTTATCACAATTAATTTATTTCAAGTAATGGGATTAAAGCTACAGAAAAATATGTAATTCAATCGATGGAATCTTCTAAATTGGTATATGTGATAAAAAAAAACTATCCTATATGTAACGATTTAAAATATTATTTTAGAAAAAATGTTTGGATACCCTAACATATATATGTGACATCTGAACAAAGCATTTCTATCAAACATATATTGTTGAAATACGATATGAATTAACTATTTGTATTTAAGGCAAGTGAACTATGGACATTTTGTTTTTATAAAGGTCTCCAATTTGGACAAGTCTTACACATTTATAAATTTGTGATGGTCTATTTTAAACTAATAATTTTAAAGTATGCCACTGTGAGTAAAAGTTTACCAATGTTGATGAGAGTAGATACATGATGTGTAGTCTCCCAATCAATGGTTTTAAAATGTACAAACCCCTGGGGGTGGAGCTTTTAAGCACAGGCAGGAAATAAGCATATACATAGGATTCTAATTGATGATTGTAGGTCTATAAAGGTTGTTTGGAGAGGATTTGGTGTTTAAAAGTTGAAATATTTTGGATGGTATTCTTATGCGTTCCCAATATTTTTGTTAAGTTTACTAATTTACTCCATGACGTTAGCAACTCGAAAGCTTCTTGTTTCACTTAAAAAACATGCTTCTTATTGCTACCTTGAGATAGTTCTATCCAGTCCACTTCATGACACCCTCGCCCCTATCTTGAGCTTGTTCTATCCAGTCCACCTTATTACACCCTATCTCTTTCAGACCCAATCTAATGTTATTCTCCCATCTTCGTCTCTTCCCATTTGGTATACCAGTCAATAAATACCCTGAGCTTCGTTAAATATAAAACTTGTCTTTTTAGATAAAGAAATGTTATCATTGTGTGGGTAGATCCATTTTAAATATCTACTTTAACTACAACAATTTAAGAAGTAATATTAAAAATAACATATTTGAACTTATGATTGTAAAAAAAAAGCTCATAAAATTAAGAATAAAAGAACACAGGTTTCGTTGTAGGAGTTTATGTGTGTGATAAGTTGTGATACAATTTGTTATTTATATACTAAATGCTATACAAGCATACACAGCTAGTCATACACTAACATATGTAATATTTTCTAGTGTTTCCTCATTTAAAATAAATAATACAATAGGCCTAAAAAGTTGTATATTGCGTCATTAAACTAAATATAAACATATTTGCTAGATATTATTGGAATCTTGTTTTCTTTAATTTGCTTTTAGAACTAATTTGGGAATAAAAGTTACATTTCAACACATAGCTCTCTGATAATAGAAGTGAAACGTAATTTTTTATTGTGTTTTTAAAGTATGGATTGTCTTATTTTCTAATAGGTACCTATTTGTTGGATTGTATATCATTTTAGAGCTAATGTTACCAAACTATATTATTTAATGTTCAAAATCCCCAAAAGCTTGTGTACACTTATTGTTGATGTTTAGAATGAGGAAATAATATTTAGAGTGTAAATTTAACCAATTTAAATTTTAATAATAGCCAGTCCTTATATATTTAACACAATTTTATATAAAACTCGAATGAGTTCGGATAGAATGATGGACTCATTGATAAAATTCCTTTGAAACTCAACCCAGAAAATCTGTCTTATTTGGATCAATTTCTGACCTTGGTACCTTCAGAGATATAACCATTGACTTTGTTTGAATTAACATTTAATATTGTGTTTACAACTGTTGAAAATGTCGCAGTGTCCAATGTTTGAACTTATAAGGGCCGGTCTTATGACTACCGCATAAATATTGCTATCGGGAGGTTAAAGTTACCTACCAGATAAAGGTTATCAGACACTTTAATAGTTTACACCTATTATGAACTGGATTCATCTGCCAAATAGCTATCTGTAGGATAAATATATTTTTATGCAGAAAATGCAGGGTTGGTACTGTTTTTACTGGTGCGCACATGCATATAAGCTGTTCGGATAGCACTACAACCTGGCTAGTGGTGACAACACTCAACACTTGTTAAATAATGGCGGCTAAACGAGTGCGAGGAAACAGATGGCATCACATGGGTGCAGAAGCTATGTTGTTTTGCAAGTACTAATTTCGGTGTCTGCCAAAATGTGGGCAATAGTTGGGTACAACGTTTACAAAATGTAATTTATTGTACTCACATTTTGATAATTTGTTCTTATATAAATATAACTCTACAAATAGCTTGTCAATTTATATAAAAGTGACTTAAATGTTCTAACTTTATATAGTTAGAGCCCAGAAATATGCTTACTAAACATGTGAACCAAGATTTTAACCTAAAAACAGATTCTGATTGGTGAAGCCTTATGAAAAACAACGCGTCACTATAGCAACCACTATTTTAACTTCCAGATAAAAGTTATCAGGTACTTAAACCTCCCGATAAAAATGTTATGGATAAATATAGTTTATCTGGCAATCTTAAGATGCACTTTTAACTTATCCACCAGATATAAATATTTATCAACCAGATTAATATTTATCCAGGAGTCATAAGACTGGCCTTAAATGGAATAGTCCAAGAACTAAATGAATTAAAAATCCCCACAGTAATAAGTTTTAATGAACAGTGACAAATGAGGAATATTCACTCCTGTGAATTAAGTGTATCTCTGGTATTGCCATGTTTTCTATTCCTATCAATGTTATAACTTATTGTTAGTCATAGTCATAAAGGCTGCTCTATTAACAGTTTATATAATACTTATTAGATATTTTTAAACTTTTATATGGTGTGGCCATTTGTGATTTTTGGTTTGTTTGTAATTTTAAAATATATTTAGTAATAAAATATTTTAAATGGTTTTAATTTCTTGAATTAATTATTTTATTCAACCTAGAAAGTATTGAAGAAATTTTGCACTCTATGTGACGCTACATTTTAATCGAAAAACAAGATATTTTAACTTTATATGTTTTACTCTTTAATGATTTGTTCAGCTCAAAGTTGTTTACAAACTATTACAAAGTATTAAATGAATGGCAAATACTTACTTACATCAATGATGTTTGATACCATAGTTCTATGGTTAAAGTTAAATAAATCATACAATCTTTTAATACCAATGACCGTTATAAACTAACAACTAAAATCAAAACTTACTCATTAAGAAAATATATTTCCTAAAATTTATGTTTGGCTTATTAAATTATTATAAACCTTAATTATTTTATTTTAAATAGCACTCCTCAATTAAGGTGCCATCCAAAAATATAGTAAATTATACAACTGTTTTGAAGTATACGTTAGTTCAATAAATCATTTAAAATTGGAATTCTACTTAAAGTGGATTGTTTATTTAGAGAAAATAATACCTGCATTTTAAAACATAATCATTTTGACGTTTAAGCAAAAGATTTCTTAATTGAATCCCTTTATTTTCTACCTAGGAAGTCCTCCGTTCACAAAATAATATCCCTGTATTTAATTTTGTATGGCATCAGTTAGATGTAATAAGGTTGTATTTTAATTATAGAATAATGCTGATATCTTGTATGATAAAACTGAAACATATAAAAAAAATCCATACTCAAATTCTAAAGATTTTAGGTTTAGTTTAGTACAATTTCTTTACATTACTAATCACTATATTTCCAAATATTAAGAGTTTATAAATATGTTTAATTTATCTGGATGATTTGAACTGTCCATATATAATAATTTTAAAACACTAATTAATAGATTATATTTGGTTCAATGAAAATGTATGTAGACCACCATTTAAACTTATATGGAAAATTCAAGTTATGTTAATTTTATGAATTTGGTCATTAATATTTTAAATTTAGTCACTGTTTAATTTAATTTGAACTAATTAATATTTTAGATACTAGTACTAGTTTTATATATATTTATTCAAAATGAAAACATTTGTTTTCTTTTATACTGTTTAGAATATATTTTTAGATCATGTCATTTATTAGCAAAATTAAGTTTAAATAAAACAAATCTGTTTCAGTAACAGTTAATTTATTTGTGAGAAGATAATATTTTATTTGTTTTAGCAGTGAAACCTATTTAAGTAAGCCAATCTTGGCTATAGATAAAAATATACAAATCTATTAGTTATAGAGTTGTGGAAACTAAATAAAGAAAAACTGGAAAAATGTATTTTAATGGTACATGTTTGTACTTAAAGTCCTCAGAAGGAAATGCTGAGTGATTACACCGGCAGTTTGTCAGTGATTTCCAATTCACCATATTTCTCAGAAATTATATCATCCTGACTAAAGTTTAACATGTCAACAATTTCACTCACCATAATTAGATCAATCCACTTTCTTGACTCCATAAAATCAAGGCTAACTTCGAACAACACCTAATTAAAAAGGGTGCCAGGTTTCACTGTAATGGTATTTTTTATGCTGCTCTAGGACTTAATAATCTACAGTTGAGACAGTTTATCTACCATATCTGCTGTGCAATATAGACTGATGAACCTGCTCTTGGATTCAACTTTTCACATGAAATACCAACCCTTCAATATGTGGTTCATTAAAACAAGTTATTTCAACTTTATCCCAGCAGCATCATTTATTTATTTTGTAAATAGCCCCTGTCTTTTTTTTTTTCAGTTTGCTATATCATAGGTTTTTAACACATTACAAAAGGTGCTAGTATTTAAATTATTTAATCTTTTACCATGTTTGTGCTTTGGTTTGACAAAATATCCTATTAATTTTTTCTCTGCAAATCAATTTTTGAATCCATGACAGGGTTCTTATTTGCTTTGAAATGGATTCGGATGTCGATACTAGTAGCAAATACTTTGAAATTATCATGTTAGTGGTTGCTCTACTCACTCTCAATGTTCAGTTACATCTGGAATATGATCTTCATATCAACATCATCCTCATCTTTAGAAGAACTTTAAAGAGACACATGAATTGAATGCAAGAGTATTTTCTTCATATCTTCGATTATGTTTGACCAACGATTTATTACTACGCACTGTTCAAATCAATGTCAATAGTTTTGGTTCGGAGGTAGCACTATAATAGTTATGACATAGTTTATCAATCCATAGTTGTGATAATAGATTCCAAATTGACAGTACTATTGCTGATGATGTGTGAATTAATTCTTATTAATGTCCTAAAAACACTTGAACATAAACTTGTCATAAAATCTGCTTTTTCTTTTCTGTTCATCTATTCTTAGACATTAATCACTATAGTTTGTTTGATGTATAGTAATAAAAAAGAACAAAAGCGTGTGGTCCATAAAGTATGTACGTGTTTTGGTGGTTAGAAGTGGTTCCGAAGAGTGTCTACTTCTCTTCGTTGAGCAGCACCAGATCGTCGGCCACCACGTCACTGATGTGTAGGTAGATGATCCAATACATGAGGTTGAAACAAATGAAGCACACGGGGAAAACAATGCGCGAGTATTTGTCAATATCACTTGAACTAATGCCGAACAATCTGTTGTAGTCCTTGGCCGGGTGCATCAGATGTTTGGGGGGAGGACCTCCCACCTCTTCATCCCCGCGGCCGTTCACCGTGTTCTCCAGAGTCCCGCCCTTGGAGTGAGCTTTGGCGTCGTGCACTTTGAACCGCACCGCCTGGAACAGAGGGTGGGGCGAACCACTTACAAGGCACACAATGACAAGCAAGGGACTCCAACTGTTCAACAAAGTTCAACTCTAATATCATTCCGGCTTGATCGTTGGTGGACATCGTCTTGACCTTCCCCGTAGCTCATATTTGCAAACAGAAGGAGATATGGGACATTATTAACACTCAGACAAATAACAGCTTCTGTTGTTCAAATGACTCGATGTTTGGATTCACAACTTGGAACTTCCAGGCAAGGCTAGACATACTTTGTTTCTTTTAAAATTTAAAAATAATTAACTGATTTGTTTAGCAACATTATTACTCCAAATATAATATAAATTAATACATTTTTAAAATTATTTATATTTAATAGATATGAATTTGAAAATAGCTTTGTATTACTTACAGCGATTAAATAAAAAGGCATTTTTTTGAAGGTATATATGATATTTATGTGTTAGACCAATCTCTTTAGAGGGATATTTTAAATTTAAACCTCAACTTGTTTGTTTTATTATTAAATATTTTGTCAACTAGTGTATTTTGTATTCGTTATTTAAGCTTCACTATAATAATTATGATTGTTTAAGATAATGTTTTTCAGACACACTTTAAATAAATATCTAACAACACATAGTTTATATTTATAGTAATTAAATTATTCATATACTTATAGTTTATTGTCATAATGTAGTCCAATTCATTGAAATCTTTTTGCATTACAATATCACATACAAACTAATACTGTATGTAGTAAGCTCTTCAAATAGGAGTAGTTTCAATTTACTACAATATTTACCAATTAATTCATTAATTTCATATAAAACTATTTACCAAAAATATTTCTGTGAATAAATGGCATATTCAAATCTATACAATTCCTAAACTTAGTTTGAAATATGAGTATAACTTAAACAACTCAGGACTACTATTTATAAACATTAAAATCAAAGGTTTTTGTTGAAAATAATAATTCTTGATCTATATTTCTTGTATGCAAGCAAGTATAATTATTGCTATAATGCATATATTTTATAAATACATACTTTTTCATGTATTTGATAAAATACATAATGTTTAAAAATATTTCTACAGAACAGTCTGACGTAAAAGCTGTTTCTAAACTACAATCACAGATATAGCACCGAAGCAAGAATTAAGCAGCCAGTTGAAGCCAAAGTAATCGTATTAATTATTTTTCATAATTAAAAATGCACGCATATTTTATATACGGCATTGTCTGTACAATGTCAGGTAAATTTGAGGATAAGTATGAAATACATAAAAACTTCTCCTATTTAACTATACATCGAGCTTTACCCAAGTATCAAACTCATGATAACGTGTCATTAATCTTAGTATTTTAGATAAGGCTTAATTTTTTCAACTATTCACCGTATTTGACCATATAACGGGGCTTTGAAAATAATTTGATACAAGCACATGTTTAATTGATTAACTTAACTTAGAACAACACACAACTAGAACACCACACACCTCTTATCAGTGGTTGAATGTTATAACGCATCATTTTTATAATAAACTAGACTGGCAGGGATGGAGGAGTCAAAGTTTCAACTCCAATCAGGTATATGCTTTAAAAGAAAATAGTTTTTAACTCCTTTTTTTCATGCAAATGTGGGTGCATTTTCAAGTTTCCCACCTCATTCCTACTCCATCAGTTAAATATTTCGCGAGCCCAAATGGTCACATAAATTATAATCTAAATTAATATAGAACAATAAACAATTTAGAGGACAATTTGATCTGTATCACCTCGTGAATTAGAAACAAGCAAGAAATGGAATAATGCATGATTTAGAAATCATAAGAATCCAGATAAATACATGATTTAGAAGACAATTGCACAATAAACCATTCATAAACTAGATAACAATAGAATATATAGTATGGTTTAGAAACCAAGATACAGGTTTAAGAATAAAACAAGATTAATAAATAGTTCTGTAAGAGAAAACTGATCACTAATATGCCGGATTCTTTAGCAAAGTTAGGATAATCATGGGGACAGGACGGTTTAACTCCCATCAGGTAATTAATTTAGTCCCCACACCATCTTAGAACAATCTTCCTCCATTGAGTAGCAGAAACACAGGGGCCTGGATTCATGGTTGCAAAACTTCTTGGCTCAACAAGAGAAATGATGCAACTTTGCGCTCCATTCATCCATGTAGGAAGAAAAATGGTGACATCATTTGTGACATTCTCTTTTTCCTAATCTATGTGAAGAATCTACTTATGAAGATAGTGTTATTTCATTTAAAACTAGCAGAATTACACCGCTTGCTTGGGGTAGAAGTGCAGTTTATCGCGTGGTTATTCAGAAAATAGACCTCTTCATTTTATCTAATACGAATGGCCAATAATATGGATACACATTTTTCTTATGGGCTAGCAATTAAATAATTAGGGTTGGCATATTTCTGGGTGGTTTTCAAACATCAATATTATTAATTATGAAATACATTAAATAAGTATATTATTTGCTTAAAGATGATTCTTTTTCACAATATTTAGTAACTAAAGGTATTTGAATTTGGTAGAACACAAAACCTCTTTGAATCTAGAGAAAAAATCTGCAGTTGTTGTTTTATTATAATGAAAGGATTGCCATGGAATTACATAAATGTAAAATGCAACAATACAGACTTATTATTAGCTTTGTTACCTCTCTTGATCACTTAAGATTGAAAAAATAATTGTGTGCTTAGAAGACATATGCTATTTTAATTCAATTTTCAATAAGTGGATTACAGTTAATGTAATGTTCTTGGACACTACGATAAAAAAAATGCCATTTTAATCTTTTGACATAACATGGTTTAAAGGTTTCAAATTTTTACCAGCACATCTATTTGCATCCTTTAGTGAATCCAGGCCCAGGGCAGTTGCTTCGTTATTAATTGAGCATAAGTTAGAAACACTCGGGCAGTTTCCAAATTGAGAGCGTTGGTATGTATTAGCTGGAATGGCTTTGACATTTTATGAAACTAAAGCATTTTTAGATGTGGACCAGCAAATGTTAGTATAGTGTCTAACAATAAAGGACTTCTAGATGTGAACCAGCAAATGTTAGTATAATGTTCAACAATAAAGGACTTCTAGATGTGAACCAGCAAATGTTAGTATAGTGTCTAACAATAAAGGACTTCTAGATGTGGACCAGCAAATGTTAGTATAATGTCCAACACTAAAGGGCTTCTATATGTGGACCAGCAAATGTTAGTATAATGTCCAACAATAAAGGACTTCTAGATGTGGACCAGCAAATGTTAGTATAGTGTCCAACACTAAAGGGCTTCTATATGTGGACCAGCAAATGTTAGTATAATGTCCAACAATAAAGGACTTCTAGATGTGGACCAGCAAATGTTAGTATAATGTCCAACACTAAAGGACTTCTATATGTGGACCAGCAAATGTTAGTATAATGTCCAACACTAAAGGACTTCTATATGTGGACCAGCAAATGTTAGTATAATGTTCAACAATAAAGTACTTCTATATGTGGACCAGCAAATGTTAGTATAATGTCCAACAATAAAGGACTTCTATATGTGGACCAGCAAATGTTAGTATAATGTCCAACACTAAAGGACTTCTAGATGTGGATCAGCAAATTTTAGTATAGTGTCTAACAATAAAGGACTTCTAGTTGTGAACCAGAAAATGCTAGTATAGTGTCTAACAATAAAGGACTTCTAGTTGTGAACCAGAAAATGCTAGTATGCGCACTTATAGATGAAAACTAACAATAGATAGAACAATCTACTACAAAATACCACCAATATATGCATCAGAAAATAATGAATGACGCACAAATTAAAATTACATTTGATCCCATTTGTTAAATAAAAAATGATTAACTATACTGATCTATTTGGGATGTATTTTTATTTGACTTAATAGATCATTATAGGCTTGTAAAGGTGGTTATCCATACCATCTTAACACAAACAAAAATAATTTTAAAGTATATATTATATGATATATTAACCACAATAAGGTAGAGTATTATGGTTCAATTTAAAACAATAATTTTCTTTGCAATAAATTATTTGAAAAAAAATTAGTATGCATATTAATTTATAAAACAATTATTTCAAAATTAAAAATCTACTATAGTGAACATATGTGAAAATTGATCAACAATATACCAGGGGAATTATTGACATAACAATAAAGAAACTATAACTATTTATTGACGCTAGCCTATATTTTGAATCATTTATGGAAGGATAAGAAAATATCCTAAAGTGCTATATATAAATTGAGGTTTTATTATTATGGTTCTACACTGAGAATGATAATACAAACGGTTATTTGTGGGCCTAAGCTTATTTTAGGGTAAAAAAATTAATATGGTTGATTGTGTCAACAGTTATGAATACTAACGACGCCAATATTTGGATTCCTAATAATAATATACAGTAATTATTATGAAGAAGACCAATTTAAAATAATCCCTTTTACTTCCACTTGCAGGAACTGTTTTTCAAGGTAGGTATGTAGGTTATTGAAAACCAAATCTAAACATCGAGGAAAATAAATAAAATACATGATATTATAAAATTTAATTTTAGGGCTATCGAATTAAAAAGTTTGTCTATTGGTTTTAGTATATGGAAATTGTTGAGAAAACCAATTAATACCTATTGATAAAAATTTTAACACTAGGAAGTTTTTGAATTATTAAGTTGTATGCTAAGGTGTTAGATCTCAGAACTGCTTTATTTTAAAGTATAATATCAGAATAGTTGTAATAAATACAATTTATATAAAAATGAAAAATTTGTTTTAAATATTATAAAATAAATATTATAAAATAAAGTTACAAACACTAAATAAATGTAACTCTCATTTATATTACCGGTATATAATTCAAAATACGAAAATAAATTGTGTGTGGCTGTGTCGGTGCATGGCCGTAGCGGTTTTACGTGGATATGTTACGCCAGCGAATTATGTGTGTGTTGGGAAGTGTAAATAAATTAAAACAAGTTTAATAATCGACTACAATTTTATTGATCAAAGGTCTACGGTAAGAGAAGTAAGATACAAAGAGAGGCAAGATACATTCAAGTTTCTGGTGAAAGTCAAATCAATGCAAGTATTACAGAGCATTATCTCCGTGGTCTGAACGTGAGATTCAACTCGCAGTGACACATCGACAATGAAGTCACCGGTGATGACGATCAGCGTATGCAGGTCTGGCTCGATACTGGGGATTATTCTCTTTATTCTTTTCGAGTATTGCAGCAGGGAACGATAGATACAAAATTCTATCGCTGACAATGAAGCGTTCGGATGAATGTGCAAAGCTCCGAGGACAAATTTAGATCCGTCGTTGATTGTTACGTTGACCCGGCGTATATCATTTCCAACTGATGGTTCTTTGACTCTAAGATTACGACTGACATAAACGGTAACGATACGTTGAATAGCTGTAAAGTTGTTGAGGTTCCTGTCCATGATGACTCCACTGGCGATGCGTTTGGACGATGACAAAGTTGATGGTTGATTGCATTGCCTTTCTATGGTTGTATTCTTACATGTTTTAAATTCGAGACCAGATACATTCACAAGTGTGGCATGATTTATCCAGGTTTAATGATGGTCAAGTAGTCAGATCTGTTCATAATGGAATCAGTTTCGATATCTTCTGCGTGCACCACCAAACTCAGTGCGTTGATCCCCGGGACAAGTAGGATTGCCCGCCGTGATCTTTCGCCATTGCCATGATCATTATCTACGTTTAATTTCTGGACTTCCACTTTGATAGTAGCAGAAGATGACTGTTGACCACAGGAACTGTCAACTCACTAAACCAACCTTGGCAAATGATGTTTCTTCATTCTTTCATATTCATTGCGTATCTCCTTGACAGTGGATGCTGAATTTCCGTAACTGTGATATAATCTATAATAGACTCTCTCGTTAATCAAATACAGCCCGTCGATAGAAGTGATTGTACTCAATGCAACATACACCCGTTGATTATGTTGAGACTTGTCATGCTGAAAGACGAATTGACCGTAAGTGCCTCCTTGCGATTTGTGAATTGTTATCGCACGAGCGAGCACTAGCGTAAACTGAACTCGTCTGCACTTTAATGTGCAACCCAGTTGAGTGTTTGTGGAACGAGTAGTTATCAAAGGCTACTTAAAATTCAACACGTCAAGTTTGCACATCACATGTGTCTTAGCCTTGACTCAACACCTCTGTCCCATAGAGTCGTGTGGAGATTCAAGCCACAAACGAAGGTTATGTTTGTAAACCACCGTGAAAGTTAAAGGTTCGTTTTCCATCCTCTCAAATTGTTCATCTTCACAAAGACGCTCGATGTACTGCAACACACCGATAATGCTGTTCACCAGCACATCCTTAACGTCGAGATATGCAGTGATCATATACGGATAACCCACCACCAACTTGATCATATATTCAAGTCCACTGGTCTTGACATCTTGTGCAGCTTGCGTCTACCGTTGGCCACTTTTGTTTGATTCTTTTATCCTAGCATCGTGTCATCAACAACGTTCTCCAGGTCAGCGGTAATCACACCGTTGTTGTTAGTTTGTTATAGCTTTTCTCTTCCAACAGCTCGCGTAGTTTAACCACCTTAGTTTGCAATCTGCTGCGTCGTCCATCCTCTTTTGATTTGGGTAGCAGTACTCTGGTCTCATTCATTTATCAAAACGGGATATTGAATGGGAACGTTATCTCACCTTGCTTTGTGCACGTAAACGTGTATCTGTAAATTTGGTTGTTGTACTGATTTCTCGGTAAATTGTCGTGACTCACCGAGCACAGATCCATAATTAGGTGGATCATCCCAGGCATGCTCATGTTCACTGCCTCACGTGAATCATCGTTGAGCCACAGTAGGATGTGCACATGTGGACTGGCGCGATGTTGGAACTACATTCGCAAGAAGTAATCCCCCACGTGGTACTTGCCGAACGGACTGCACTTGAGTTTCGACTAAAGCAGTTTGATTAGAACATCAACAAACTTGTGGAAATATATGCATCACGTAACCAGGTCTTGATTTACCAAGTGGCTACGCATGGACCAAGTAAAATCTTTCAGCGGATCGTTCACTTCGATGTACTTGAAGGAGTCGTTTAAGTAATAAAACATCTTTACAAGTTTTGGCCAGCAGACTTCGCTTGCGCTCACAGTTAGAAACACAGTGGACTTACCCAGCTGGTGAATGATCGTGAAAAGAGCCTTTTTACGATCCATCCAGTATTTCACTGAGTTGGGGGTAGTTTTCATAAATGCAAGGTTCTTGTTACACTTCGAGGAATGTTATGTCTTCTAGCATCTTGCATGTGCTATTGTCTGCTTCTTTAACTCATCTGAACATATTGTAAATGCCTTCCATCACTCACAACAAGTATTTTCATTGCTATGTACAGAACAACTCCACGGCAATCACTTCTGCGGATCTCAACAGTCTCCATAATGCACAGCGCTACACATACGTCAATATTGAACTGCCGATGCACACCTTAGTATATCATGGGGAATGAAAGAGATATGATATTAATCGGTGTGGCGTGTTGACCAGTCCTAATGGTCATACACTGATC
Source organism: Timema poppense (assembly GCA_902141375.1). Lineage (NCBI taxonomy): Eukaryota > Metazoa > Arthropoda > Insecta > Phasmatodea > Timematidae > Timema > Timema poppense. The sequence continues at coordinate 35,579 of CABFOV010000940.1, forward strand.
TTCCTTCCATAACATGGTGTGTTATCTCGCAAGTAGAACCTCCGTCTCCAGCACCAAATCGGGCTACATCGATTCAACGAGGCAGTCGCTCTCCATCCCCTCACTGTTGTCTAAGGGTTCTCAGTAATTGTAATTTTGTAATATTTGTACAGTGGTTGATCCACCAAGTAATGAGGCCAAGCCCTTACAACAGGTTCCTTTATGAAACCACTCAAGTACATATATTGTTGTATCAATTTCTTCTTTAGGCTCACGTTGAAAGCGTGATCGTCGTTTGCACCTTAGTGTTCACGTAGACTCGCACATTTATAACTTGAGCCACTATGCTGTAGTTACCATCGTAGCGAGGTAACGAAACCTGTGGAGCTTCATTAATGGAAAACGTGGTAAAATCGGGATGTTTGTTGGGCTTTGATGGATACTTGAAACCATTCAATCACGACAAGTTTGGAATCTTATCGCTGTCCAGTGATTTTCTGCAAGCACTGTACAACTCCAAGTCAGAAACCGCTTCGCCCAGGAACTTGTTATGGGGCAGTAGTATGTCAAGTCTCGCAGTGACCATGTCTGTCACACACATCACTTTTATTTATCACCAAATGGATTGTTCACAAACGTGCTCTCAAAACGCTCACTTGCTGACATCCAATGTTATTCCTTTGTCACAGATCTTCTGAACTCCACATCCATTTCGTCCAATCCATCTCCCCAAGGGGTGGGCTACTCGATCACGTCATTTACATCCGTGGGTCCGTGTGCCGCTGACACTGAAGTGCCGGCGCCGTCAGCCCCGCACTGCACCGATCCCAATACTTCTTTATTCGTTTTGACCCAGCTATAGTGGTATTGTTGGATAGCTGACGAGCTGCTCTCCCCCGTCCTATACGTTCCGCAAGTATAGGCGGACATTGTGAAATTTCTATAATTTTTCGACTTCAATCCACATTTCTTCACCAGCACTGAAACGAAATTTAAGTATTATTAGTAAAATCAATATATCTTGACGAGAGCTGTTTATTGACACTAAACCGAGTGTCGTACCCCGACAAAGTGCAAGTACAAGTTTCACTTGGTGGAAGTTTCAGAGGCGCGGCGGATTGTTCACGAAATGGCGGGCCTACCTCCCCCCTGCGACCCGTCTGGCACGGCGCGCTATCTGAAGGTCAATGATGAATCTTTATTCCCTCAGATATCGAATTATATCAGTTTGGTTTGGCTACATTTAATACTCTATAATTTATTAAACCAAACTTTATTGAATGATTTTGTTACACTCAACCTTTCGTCCCATACCCACCAAGTACTATTCTGAATTTAAAGACGTATTCAAATTTAAAAAAAGTATGTTCATTGACTACACGTTTTCTTTGAAAGTTATTGAAAATAGTTTTACCGTAATTCCATCCAACATCGGGAAATGTTACTTCTAAAATTGTTAAAGCAAAGTAGTTTAGTCGTCTCACAAGCAATGCAACATAAAACAAGATTATATAATGTATTGAAATACAACTAGTTTGTTTATGTTACCACGTGTGGCAAGGGAAATATCAAATAGATGTTAGAGAGTTAAATATTTCCCCTGGAAACTACAGTAGCAGAGGTCATTCACACAGGTAGAGTAATTAAAAACAAAGAAACGTGCAGCTATACTTATTATTATTAGCACCGCGTCTTACAACCCGTTCGGGTTATACGCACTTACGTTAATGTGTAACTATAGGGTGAATGTGAGATGAAATTGAGGACCTACAGTTTAACGTGGAATCCGAACCACTGTGGAGGCCTGGCATTCCACACATTGACAAGATGTGATTAATACATGTCTTGTCAGGTTAAGAAAGGGTTTGGCAATCAGATAAATCTGTGCCGGGACCGAGTATTGAACCCCGGACACCTAGCACAAAAGTCTGACACCTTACATCTAGACAGCTATACTTGTATCGACAAATCGTGTAGATTAGATTCACAGTTGCCTTTGTTCAGTAAATGTTCACTTACTAAACATTATTTTTACTGTCACGTGTTATTAAATACAAAGAGAAATATATCACCATGAACAACAAAAAGAATGTAAGCCATTCGATTTTATAAATTGCCATATCAAAATTATAAGCAATTACAACTGTTGTAAAAAACACAGCCTAAAAGGGTATTTTAAGATCGATATATGTACTGTATTGTGAATATAAAATGACTAAAACATGCTATTTTATGCATTTATTTTGATTGTTTTAGTACTAGGCCTAATACTAAAATAGTTTCCATATATAAATCCTCAAAGCGATGAATGTTTGAACCTTCTAAGTTCCCATCACAAATATAGCTGATGATGGTAGGCTTAGAAGCCACACAATGACACATTCATTTTCCCTTTCTTCCATTGGTGCTTAATATTAGCGTGGTTCTTATACAAAGAAGGGACAAGCACAGTAAAATATGCCTTTCACGACGACTAGCTGGCGATTTAGAGAACGTGGTAAGGTATCAAACAAGCCTTGAAATGTTAGTAAATAATATAGCCACTATAGTTATGTAAGCATAACATAAATATGATTACTTGACAATCCAAGGAGCTTATCAAGTTTGAAGTAGTCAGTTTTGTATTAACAATGCATTAGGCTAAGTATGTATTGCTCAATAACTAATAATACTATTGTGGTGAATTGTGTAAAGGTGTCACGTTTGTGTTTATACACTTTGTTGCGTCACGAATGTATTTGAGCTCAATTTAAAGCACATGTCCCCGGTACCAGTTTTATCTAATATATAACTGGTATCACGTACCTATGCTTTATATTAGGTTCAAATGTATATTACTGGTTGTCACACAACACATTTGTCCAACTTGAATTTCCTCCAAAGCAGAATGCAGAAACCTGAATGTTTCTATGTTTCTTAGTCACGGCTCCACCGAGTTGGCCCGCTTGTATCAAAATAACTTTTTATAGTACATCTTTGGCGTTGTTTGGTCTAAAATTATCTGATCGTAGATTATTCAATTGGATGTATGGATGCGTCTAGCCCGGATGTTTAGTAAAACGCAGAAATAAAAAAATAGGGGAAAGTTATTTAAAAAAAAAGAGTGGATTTAAAATACAAATGATGATTTTATACCCTAATCTACAAACATTTGTAACAAACAATTCAACTATAGGTTCATTCATTGGTATGAAAAGCAAATTGGCATGGATAGTGAAATTAATATTGACAATCCGTCTGCCCTGGAAAGTGGCAAGTTTACTGAAGGATTACAACACAGGCTGTTAATGTAATTCATCAAGATAATACTGTGAGGTTTCGGGGCACACAGAGTGTATTTAGCATTTGAGTCACAGAGCCACCACGTGGAGAGGACTTGTCTCTTACAACTTAATGGTATATACTTGAAGACGTAGCTATAAACTATAATCGCGATTTTAGCGAGCTATTAACAATATCTTAAAATAGTAAAGTGTACTTAAACAAAGCCCACTCTCTATGATTTGGAATGTTCATAATTTTTCATTGCATAAAGAATAAGCGCTTTCAGACATATATCTTCTTTATGGACATGTGTGGTTGTGAATCTTTCAGAATTACAACAAAACAAGAAAGTAGGACAATTTAAAAAATGTAGTTGGGGGACATGAAGCTTAACATCACGTTCAATGTAAAATGTAGCTAAGGGACATGAAGCTTAACATCATGTTCAATGTAAAATGTAGCTAGGGGACATGAAGCTTAACATCACGTTCAATGTAAAATGAGAGTCTACAAATAACTATCTAGTTAGTCAATAGTTTTATGGAAAATAATTTGATCAACACACTTTTGTCCAGAAATAAACTTTTCTTAATATTTTAATTGCTATAAAATATAACATGAACTTATTTATTGAGAATTATTAAGTTATTGAAACTTAAATTAATATGGTAGCATATTGACTTCAAATTCCCCACAATACCTCTCTTCACGTATTCGCTCACTCAACCCTAATAATAATTTCAACACTCGATCACAAGAAAACTCATTTTTATTCATTCCTCTCCATAATTCCACTCATTACTCAAATTATTTTACGGTTTCAGCTTCTCGTTCATGGAATATAGAGAAATTAGAATTGAATGGTTTCAAGCGAAAAGTCGCAAATAATCTGCGTGTGGAAGCTCATTCGTGAGATTGAGGAGTGTGAGGGGTAATCACACCTTTTGTGTGTGTGTGTGTGTGCACGCATGAATTAATTATCTTTGTGTTAAGTTGATTTATGATCACCATGTTTGTGTTAAATTGATCCTTGGTCACCATGTTAGTGTTAAATTGATCCTTGGTCACCATGTTAGTCTTAAATTGATCCTTGGTCACCATGTTAGTGTTAAATTAATCCTTGGTCACTATGTTAGTGTTAAATTGATCCTTGGTCACCATGTTAGTGTTAAATTGATCCTTGGTCACCATGTTAGTGTTAAATTGATCCTTGGTCACCATGTTTGTGTTAAATTAATCCTTGGTCACCATGTTTGTGTTAAATTTATCCTTGGTCACCATGTTAGTGTTAAATTAATCCTTGGTCACCATGTTACTGTTAAATTGATCCTTGGTCACCATGTTTGTGTTAAATTGATCCTTGGTCACCATGTTAGTGTTAAATTGATCCTTGGTCACCATGTTTGTGTTAAATTGATCCTTGGTCACCATGTTTGTGTTAAATTAATCCTTGATCACCATGTTTGTGTTAAATTGATCCTTGGTCACCATGTTAGTGTTAAATTAATCCTTGGTCACCATGTTAGTGTTAAATTAATCCTTGGTCACCATGTTTGTGTTAAATTGATCCTTGGTCACCATGTTAGTGTTAAATTGATCCATGGTCACCATGTTAGTGTTAAATTAATCCTTGGTCACCATGTTAGTGTTAAATTGATCCTTGGTCACCATGTTAGTGTTAAATTGATCCATGGTCACCATGTTAGTGTTAAATTGATCCTTGGTCACCATGTTAGTGTTAAATTGATCCTTGGTCACCATGTTAGTGTTAAATTGATCTCTGTTTCTCATGTTATGTAATATATAATTATTTATTGTGTATTTAGCTCTAGTTCTTCTATTTCATCAGTTGTGTGTTTTTATGTATATCATTTTGTTAAACTTCATTCTAATTGTGTTGATTAAGTGTAAGAAAAGGTGGTAGCCTTAACTTTGTCATTAAATATTATAATTATTATATTAATATTAATATATCAAGGAAAGTCCACCAAAATATTAATTTCATAACAAAAAATAAAACTTTAATAAATAATCAAAACCAACCTGTACACGCTTAATCTCAGCTTCAACAAAAATCAGAACCTCACTTTTTTTTACGAGTTTGCTACTTTAGGCCCAAAGTGTTTCTTTCATATGTTACCGGTCCTTTCATTGCAAGACTATGGGCGTTTTACGGGTAGAGCTGCTATCGTGGCTGGTTACGAGGGTTTATGACCAAGATTATACTAGGCCTGTGTTTGTAACACTTTCCTTGGCCAAACCAAATAGCCCGGCATCTAAACAGCCCGCTAGATCCGAACGAGTATAACTTGGTGGTCAGTGGATTTTAACAGATATATTGTACGGTTAATTAAAATGGACAACACTATTAGCTAGAAATAGATGACAGTAAGTTGATACTTATAACAGCAAGTTATCAATAGAAGAAAGAGAGAGAGAGTACCATATGTTCAAGGCTTATTTACTCTTCATACGCACTTCATGTTTCCTATAGGGGTTGTTTGTAAGATAAGTTTAGCTCGATATGTTGTGTAAATATTAGGACTAGTCAAAATAAGTTACAATCTAAACATGAATAAAATTAAATACTTCATTTTACACCAATTTTCAGTACATCTAGTATGATTACATAAATTAACCTACCATCTATTATACCTAAAATCGCCCTTTTGGTTCAAGAAATACATTTCAAAGCAGTTTTTGCGCTCCCTCTTGGTCAGAACCACTTGGCTGATATCACTCGATATCACTTGGCTGATATCACTCAATACCACTTGGCTGATATCACTCAATATCACTTGGCTGATATCACTCGATACCACTTGGCTGTTATAACTCGATACCAAGACGTACCAAGTCAATAATGAGAACTAAATTAACAGTACTAATATCCCACCGAGATGCTGCCTTTAGACTGTTTAAACAATCAAGTAAAAATAACACTGAAATGACATCTGAATTACTTGAGAGATATAGATTACTTAGAAATAGATGTACACAGGACGTCCGCAAAGCTAAACTTCTGTATACACTGCACTTATTATCACATAGCTCCTCGCCTAAAGGTTTATGGAAACACCTTAGACAATTAAGTGTTGGATACAGACGTATTGGTAACACTGAGATCCCAATATCGTCTGATGATCTTAATTCTCATTTTGTGAATACTCCTAATGTAATTGATACCGTTAAAAACAATATGACTCTAACTAACTTATTGTCTCAGTTCTCAAATCATAATAAATTCAATTTTCATGTAATATCGCTAGCAGATGTTTTACAGTCAATTAAGCGAATCAAAACAAATGCACAAGGAAATGACCAAATTCCAATTACATTTATAAAAAAAATACTTTTTTATGTTTTGAACCCTATAAGAGATATGTCTAATCATTCTCTACGAGTAGGAATTTTTCCATCTTTGTGGAAATCTGCAATAGTGAGGCCTATCACTAAAACTCCACTACCAGCCTCTTCTGTAACAGATTATAGACCTATAAGCATACTTCCAGCGCTATCGAAAGCCTTTGAATATATCGTACACAGACACATCTATAGCTTCATAAATCATCACAATCTGCTAGACAAATACCAATCTGGGTTTCGACCACATCACAGCACTACCACAGCACTCACAAATGTAACTGATGATATAAGATTAGCCATGGATAGAAGACAGTTGACGCTGTTGGCACTGTTAGACTTTAGCAAAGCTTTTGACACCATTAACCACGATATTCTTCTTGCTAAATTACAAACAAACTTTCATTTTTCAGTAAGTTCAGCTCAATGGATGCAGTCATACCTAACTGACCGCCAACAATGTGTCATGATAGGTGACACTCGGTCAACATGGCGTTCAGTGACCTCTGGAGTGCCACAAGGTTCGGTCCTTGGTCCTCTCCTTTTCTCAATGTTTATAAATGATCTCCCAAGTTGTTTGCAACATTCTCAACATCATCTATACGCCGATGATTTCCAACTTTATTTATCATCCTCTCTTTCTAATATCGATAGTGCCGTGGATAATATAAATGCTGACTTAAGTGCAACACATAATTGGTCCCTACAAAATGGTCTTAATGTAAATCCTAAAAAATCTCAATCTATTGTTATAGGGTCAAAAAAATTACTATCCACATTGAGCTTCACATCTGTACAACAAATAAATTTAAATAACAGCCCAATTCCATTTGTGCCGGTTGTTAATAACCTTGGTTTACATATAAATGAAAATCTAACATGGAATAATCATGTGAAACAAATATGTAAAAAAGTGTTCTTTGCCTTACACTCACTTAAGCGCCTGAAAAAATTTATACCAATGAATATTAAATCCACTCTTATCCAATCCCTTATCCTCCCGCTTTTCGACTATTGTGATGTAGTTTATAATGACCTGACAGCTGACCTTGCGGAAAGACTACAAAGACTCCAGAACACATGTGTTAGATTTATATTCGACCTCCGGTCACGTGATCATATTTCCCCATACTATAAGAAGTTAACTTGGCTAAGACTTAAAGAAAGACGAACTCTACACTCGATGACAATCATAAAGAAACTATTGACTTCCAACTACCCACAATACCTTTCTTCACGTATTCGCTCACTCAACCCTAATAATAATTTCAACACTCGATCACAAGAAAACTCATTTTTATTCATTCCTCTCCATAATTCCACTCATTACTCAAATTATTTCACTGTTTCAGCTTCTCGTTCATGGAATATAAAGAAATTAGAGCTGAATGGTTTCAAGCGAAAAGTCGCAAATAATCTGCGTGTGGAAGCTCATTCTTGAGATTGAGAAGTGTGAGAGGTAGTCACACCTTTAGTGTGTGTGTGTGTGTGTGTGTTCTCATATTACGTAATCCTTGTTTATTTTAACTCTAGTTTTTATAATTTTTTGTGTTTTTTATATAGTTTATTTTTGTTAAACTTCATTTTAATTGTACTGGCTAAGTGTAAGAAAAGGCGGTGGCCTTAACTTCACCTATAAAGTTGATTAGTATTATTAATGTTATTGTTTATTTGGTGATAAAGATCCCGCACCTGCGCATATCATACGGCTTAGCATGGAGGCAACCAATCTCCTGGGACAATGCCAGGTCTGCCAATATTAAGAATGTCACATCTCTTCTCTTAAACGAATAGGATATTACATTCCATGATCCTAACTGGCTCATGAGTCAACCAGAGCTAGAATATAGCATGGCTGTCACTTTTAATTCACTACTGATACTGAAAACAAACTGGTCGCACACGGCTGACCTTGTTAAACCTGTCTGAACTGGGCTGGTTGCACATGACTGACCTTTCTAGACCTGTCTGAACTATGCTAGGTTGCACACGGCTGACCTTTCTAGACCTGTCTGAACTGGGCTGGTTGCACACGGCTGACCTTGTTAAACCTGTCTGAACTATGTAGGTTGCACATGACTGACCTTTCTAGACCTGTCTGAACTATGCTGGTCGCACACGGCTGACCTTGTTAAACCTGTCTGAACTATGTAGGTTGCACACGGCTGACCTTTCTAGACCTGTCTGAACTGGGCTGGTTGCACATGGCTGACCTTTCTAGACCTGTCTGAACTATGCTGGTTGCACATGACTGACCTTTCTAGACCTGTCTAAACTATGTAGGTTGCACACGGCTGACCTTGTTAAACCTGTCTGAACTGGGCTGGTCGCACATGACTGACCTTTCTAGACCTGTCTGAACTGGGCTGGTTGCACATGACTGACCTTTCTAGACACTGTCTGAACTATGCTGGTTGCACATGGCTGACCTTTCTAGACCTGTCTGAACTGGGCTGGTTGCACATGACTGACCTTTCTAGACCTCTCTGAACTATGTAGGTTGCACACGGCTGACCTTGTTAAACCTGTCTGAACTGGGCTGGTTGCACATGACTGACCTTGTTAAACCTGTCTGAACTATGCTGATTGCACATGACTGACCTTTCTAGACCTGTCTGAACTGGGCTGGTCGCACATGACTGACCTTTCTAGACCTGTCTGAACTATGTAGGTTGCACACGGCTGACCTTGTTAAACCTGTCTGAAATGGGCTGGTTGCACACGGCTGACCTTTCTAGACCTGTCTGAACTATGCTGGTTGCACATGGCTGACCTTGTTTGGACATGACTATGTAGAGTTTTCACATAAACTATTCACATTAATGCGAGCACATTTTTCAAATAATTTGTTGCATTACTTTACACCTTTCCTATTTTAGGTTAATAGTTCTTGTGTTAAACATATGTTATAATAACTTTTCTCAACCCCTTAGCAATATCATTGTAAGAAGTAAACATTTATAACTTGATGCATGTTTTTATTTTTGGCAACATTTCGACCAATAAAATGAAGAAACTGCTAAATTAAGATATTATATATATATTTTATAATGCCTACCACAAAAAAAAAATCTGTAAATAAGAAATTTGAAGCGATACATTAATGTCAAATCAAATTATGTAGGACTCGTTAAATCAAATATAAGTAAATTATTGATTGTGTTGATGAAAAATCATTATTTTGTTTGAATGTCGCAAGAAATACATTTTCATGCAACTACTACTATGTCATGCTAGTTCTAATTTGTTACTTACTGTTGGGAGCATGCAAAGACACTGATTATACATCAAAGCATGAATTTGAACTTATAAAGGAAGTCTATATTGATTGTAATAAAAATAATAAAGAAAACAGTTATATTATTCACCCAGTTTTCATTTTTATTTGAATAAAAACCACAAAGGAAATACCTTACCACAGGTTTATCTAACACGTTCATTATTTCATACTTCTTTAGAATATTCATTTAGTGAGCAACTCATTATACTCATATACTCATATGCAATATAATGATATAACATATTCCAAAACTCTTTGTTAACACATTTGATGTACAGTATGATTCTAATAAACAAGATTTTCTTTAAATTTATTTTTATATTGTAGTTAATTTTAACCCAAGTTTTGTTTATTTATATTTTTATCACATTAACATATTATATTTATGCACTTAAGAATCGTTAGAATATTGCATGACATATTGGACTATCTTTCAGTTAACAGTTCATTGGGTCTGTTTGGAAATGCATTAAAGTATAATGTTGAGGTTTAGAAATGGTTAAGAGAATCTCTAGGAAAATTAAATTAATTAATAATTTAAAATTATAAAATATTAAGTTAATATTTTGAATTTTCAAATAGTTGTTTCATATTTTATGCTTGAACTCACTATCACTAAGGAAATGATTGTATGCAATACAATCAAACTGGTTTGCATTTGCTCAAGTATACAATGTTTTATTTAATACATCAAAATAAATTGAGATAGATCTAAATCATAGAGCTACTGACAGAACTCATAATGTTGGATTTAAATCAATAGCCCGATACAATAATATCTATTTTATTATATTATATAATATCACTTTTTTATTCTAGTAATACAAAGGGGAGAGGAGCTTAAGGAGGAATATGTATTTACCAAGCGTGGGTAAAAATTGTTTTGAATAAATATTTATTTATAGACTGAACATATTTTATTTTGATATTTCCACGACTATGTTATTGACATATGACGCGAAGTGCCTGTGAGCTCTAAGAACCAAGCAACTATGGACCAACTGGACCCCGCCAGTTCAGGGCGAATAAATACATTCATTGGTTAGTAATGGTCTCCTACAGGTGTACAGCCTACTGAATTGATAATAAATATAAATGTAAATAAATAATTAATAAAAAATACTGTCTAGTTTGGAAAAATCTCTTAACTTATTTCGGGAAATAATACCATGTGGTTGTTGTTATACACTCATACGAACTGGGCAGGGGTAGCCACTATTTATTTTTAGCACCCCATCTTACTACCCGTTCGTGTTATATGCATATGTACCAATTACTCTAATGTGTTAGGGATGATGAGCGTTGAAATTATAAGCAGCAAGCAACCATTTTAGATTACTTCTAAAAAAATAATCAGTATAATGAGGCTTATTTTAAATGCTCGTCAAAATCTAAAGCTATTTCAATTTCAAAAAATATTTTTTTATAAAGATTCCCCACTTTTTTAAACAATCTTATGTATCCAATTGTTTAAAAATAGTGATTACCCAAACACCCTCATTAGAAACCGGTGTATAGCCCACCTATTTAAACATTTTAATACCACCTCCAGGCACGTAGCCGAGGGCATCCTATGGGGTACGGACTCCCCTTTAGGGAAGAAAAAATGAATAAAAGGAAAAGAGAAAACAAATGATAAGAACAAATAACATATTTTATAAAAAAGAAAGTTTAAAAAAACTGAATAGTTAAGTAACTATGTAAAATAATGAAGTGGAGCCATTTTCTATTAATTTGTTATCCTTAGCTGGATACCTTGGCAACTTTATCCCCCCTCCTTGCAAAGATATAAGCTCCTCTTAGGCCGGGCTCACGCTCAACCTAACTTTAACTTAACTCTTTAAGGTTCACTTAACTTAAGAAAATAGATGTGTGATGTGATTATGATTCACGTAACTTAATGTAACAACTCGAGCCAAACATGTGCATTCCAGAGTACCTATGTATTTTGATCTGTGATTTGTACTCTTTGTAAAGTGATGATCTGTGAATTTTTACTGTTTTCTATCGATACAATGAATATTTATCATTAACATTTTTGATAAATTTTGCTTTCCTATTTTAGTTTAATTATTTTGTTTCAATGTCCGATCACTATAATTGAAGCTAAAAAGTATAACTTGGTCTTAAACAAACACATGAATTATTAATAGCCCCGTAGGCGTCACTCACATAATGATTGGCTGGCTAGATCACGTGATGTTCTTCATGTAACGTTCACTTAACGTGAAAGAACTCCCAGGGCATCTATTAATTTAAGTGAACTGCAAGTGAAAGCTAATTTAACTGCATCGTGATCGCTTCCAATTAAAAACACGAGGAGAACCTTTAATTTACGTTACGGAATTAACAAAAGAACTGAACTCGGTTGGCTCCGAGACTCAACCGCAAATAAACAAAACTGTGGGTAAGTTTTAGTGTAATATTTAGTAAAAATTGTGTAATATTTCTCAAGGCTATTACTCTCGTTACCGAAAATTAAGGGGATAATGTAAATTTCATCTTTTTACATTGAAATTCAACTTTATTTCAAATTAAAACTTCACTAAAGAAATTGTTCAGTTAAATCTTTTCTCTTTCTCTCTCTCTTATTTTATGCTCCAGAAAACGAAGACAGACCTTCTGGGTAGTGCCAGCCCTAATCTATAATCACAAGTTCCCGGACTAAGTAAGCATATTGAGCCTCAATGAGACCAGGTCTCTATCACGTGATAAGAAGCAGGTCAGCATCTTTCTTGCAGTTCATCCCACAGACCTATTGAACAAGATAACAATTTGTATCTATACAAGTAAGGCTTTCTAAACTTGATATAGGATTTATTTCTATACCTGTAAAAACCACAGAGGAAATCAAACAGAATGTATTAAATGAACTCTTCGTACCAGAAGCATATTTCAAGTTTCCTGTTAGTTTAAGGAGAAAAATCTGAAATGTCAGCATGGTTGGCTTCATAGATAAGATGCCTTACTTATTAAAACCAAAAAGGATGGAAGTTATTGTAAGTATTGCATTATTTTGGCATCGTAATGTGTAGAGAAAGTGACCTGTCAGTACAGCTTCTTTGGTAGGCCAACAGTTTAGAAAGTGTAAGTATGCAGTGGAAAAGGTTCAGGTCCACTAAAAAAGAAATTAGCATAGATTGGCAGTAACTTCTACTGAAAACCTGTTGAAAGTAACTTCGGGTAAAATAGAGGACGTGGCTACTATTTTAGATACTAAGGTAAGGAAAGAGAGTGAGAAAATAATAGGGCTTCTAATATAACCATCATATAATCAATATATCTGTGGCGATAATTAGCTGTCCCTCCGAAGGGATAATGACAGCGGCCCTATCACGCATGAAATGCCCGAGGGAAAATGATGGAAAGTTCAGAGGATCTCATAAGGTACTGAGCAAACATCGATGAAAAATTAAAGAACCACATAAATCATGGATCCAATAATATATCCTACTTAGGCCCAAAAATTCAAATTACAGTATAAGCATTTGCCTATGCAAGAAAATTTTCAACCATATAGAGTGTTCCTCTATTATTATAGATGAAACGCTTGATGAATCTTGTCAGGAGCAGTTCTGACTGTGTACTAGATACATAACAGATGAGGACCATTCTTTACTGAGAGAATATTCCGTAAGATTTTTCCCACTAACAGATTTATCTGCAAATAATGTGGCTGAAAGCGCTTTGGGCACCTGCAATGACTTAGCATTGACCTAGAAAAAATGATTGTTCAAAGATATGACAGAGCTTCCACGATGAGTGGGTGTAAACATTATGTCCAAAAAGAGTTCTCCACCGCCATCCAAAAACGATATTTATGCCCATTGCACACGTCATCACCTGAATCTAGTCCTCATTGAGTGTTAAAAGAGGTAGGTAGCTCCATTCTTTAGGCACAATTCTCAAGCAGTTGCGAAAATTCTGCCAGAGTAGAAAAAATCAAGACTCCTGGGTGTCTGTAAAACAAAGTTTATTGAGCGCCAAACCTCTGTAAATACTTTTGTCAAGTTTCTTCCTGCTAAAGTTCCAAATGTTCAAGAATTCTTAGAAATAGACAATTCATTTTGAGCACCTGCATTAACACTTTTAGCTGTCATGGAAAAAGGAAGCTTCATAGAGGTAGTGCTAATTTGTGAATACTTTTTCAGCCTCACTTTACCACATTCAGCAGACCTTCAAAATCCTCTCTACGTACTAGCTTCTGCGGTTAAGTTCAGTTAAGATATTCTGCATACACTAAAATATCTCCCCACTAGCGACAGAGATAATAGTGAGTTTATTAAGATCTTCCAGAAAGCTACAGCTATTGCTGGGACTACTTTAGAAACTCAGATTGATGTCCCAAGGCAAGCAAAGAAACAAACAGAAAGGAACCACTATCTCCATGACTCTCCTGGGGATTACTATCGGTAGATGGACTCATTGTGAATCTCGAACGAAGATTCAACCACAATAAAGAGTGTTTGTTTACCCAAAAACTGTAAGCCAAGCCATGTAGAGAACATCAAAAGACTGAAGGTTTACTACGAACACAGGTTTTATCAAACAGCACTTGAAGAATATCACCTCTTGTGGTGCCAACATGGAATTCCATAGAGATCTGCCATGCCATCTCAAATTATGTCTATTTTAGACACTTGCGAAAAGTAATTCTACTCAAATATTCTACATTTACTGTGTATTAGCATGCTTGCCAGTATCTACATGTGAAACTGAGAGACCGTTATTGGCCCTCAAATTAATAAAGACGTATTTAAAGAATAGAATGGGTAACGAACTATTAACTGGCTCAGCACTAATGTGTGTACATTATCCGGTACCTTTTAAAGCAGAGGATGTATTAGGTGTTGTGGCATGAAAATAAGGCTGATTTGTTTACCCAAAAACTGTAAGCCAAGCCATGTAGAGAACATCAAAAGACTGAAGGTTTACTACGAACACAGGTTTTATCAAACAGCACTTGAAGAATATCACCTCTTGTGGTGCCAACATGGAATTCCATAGAGATCTGCCATGCCATCTCAAATTATGTCTATTTTAGACACTTGCGAAAAGTAATTCTACTCAAATATTCTACATTTACTGTGTATTAGCATGCTTGCCAGTATCTACATGTGAAACTGAGAGACCGTTATTGGCCCTCAAATTAATAAAGACGTATTTAAAGAATAGAATGGGTAACGAACTATTAACTGGCTCAGCACTAATGTGTGTACATTATCCGGTACCTTTTAAAGCAGAGGATGTATTAGGTGTTGTGGCATGAAAATAAGGCTGTTATTGGTAAAAAAAAAGGTTTTCTTACAACTTTAAAGTATCATTCTTAATTAACACAAAAATACGCCATAATTTCTAATTAAATTCATACAAATATATTGTACTGTTATTATTCCAAGTGACCGATATGATGTTATATTTTTCAAATGTGCACGTATAATGATGAAATTTGAAGCATCCACAGTATAATACTCTCGCCGTATATCAGTGTTAAGAGCATTTTACTTTTAAATTTCACTAAAAGAAAAAGCTATATCATTTATAAAAAAATTAATTAACAGGACCCCCTCCCTAACAAAATACTGGCTACATGCTAGCTGCTTTCCCACTTAAATACAAAACATCTGATACTACTGTTAAGTAATATATTTAAATGAAATAGAATTCAAGGTGATGTTACAATGGCTATTCATATTATAGCCCACAACACACGTGCTCACACGACTCACACAGAGAAAACTGTCTGAAACAAAAAGGTGGCATGAGTGTCAGCTTACAAGTATATGTGATTGGTGTAGCTTACCCAATAATAGCACAAGAATACAAACATTATTACAACACTCCCACTAATTCTGAGTACTCTTTAAGGGAGTACAAAGCCGTATATATGAATGAAATGTGAATCTGACAGCTAAACATGATTTATTCTAATAGTATGTTAGAGTGAAAGTTCAAGTACAAGATTCTGACAAATTTTTTCAAATTTATCATGATTGAGTGATTTGGTGAACATGTCGGCAACTTGTTTTGTTGATGCTACAAATTTAATGTCGATAATTCCTGATTTATCTTTTTAACGAACAAAATTGTCATGAACATCTACATATTTGGTACGCTTGTATAACACTGGGTTTAAGATCAGTTTTAGGTCACTTTAATTGTCAATTCACAGGGTTGTACACAGCACTTCCTTGTCAATGTAAAATAGAAGTTGTTGAATCCAACTAATTCTCTTGAGGCATTGGAAGAAGCTACGTACTCTGCTTCGGTCATTGAAAGTGATACAGAACATTGGCGTTGTAAAGCCCATGTGACGGGTTCTCCACACATTTTTAAGGCATACCCTGTTGTTGATCATCTTGTGTCAACATCATTCGCGTGATCAGAATAGGAATAACCAATCAGTGTAGACTCCGTATTTTCCATTGAGTACTCGATGCCAAGGTCACGCGTGCCCTTTAGGTATTTTAAGATATGCTTCACTGCGTTAACGTGGACATATGTGGGCTTGATCTAGTATCCACTGACGACGTTTGAGGCAAATGCTATGTCTGGACCAGTTGTCACAGCTAAGAACATCAATGACCCAACTGCTTCTCTGTAAGGAAAGCTAATATTCGTATTTGATTGATCATCCAAGGATAGATTAACATTTGGGTCTGCTGGTACACTTGTGGTTTTTGCGTCTAGTAGGTTGAACCTCTCTAGAAGTGGATCAATGAATTCTTCTCCACGTATTGATATTGATCCTTCTTTTTCATTTCGCTGTACTTCGAGTCCTTCAAACTTACCGAGTGGACTCTATTTTGTGTTGAAAGCCTTTTTCATTACAGTCATTATTGTATTCAGTGCAATTTCATCTGCTGAGAGTATGAGTCCATCGTCGACATGAAGAATTAGTACAAACTAACAATTCGTTGATGTAACAATATACACATTAATCCGCTTTACACTGAGTAAAACCCAAAAGGTTGTAGGAAATTGTCAATCTTATCATTCCAGCATATGGAGGATTGTTTAAGTCCATAAAGATTTTTTTGGAACTTGCAAACAGACCCTTTGAAGACGTTGATGCCATCTGGAGTTAATGTAAACATTTTCTCTCAGTACTCCGTAGAGAAAGGCTGAGTTGACGTCAAACTGGATTATTTTATATTTTATCATCACCGATCTCGCTAGCAGTATTCTAATGGTGTCATATCTCGTTGTAGGAGTATAGGTTTCATTGTAGTCAATGCCTTCAACACGTGAAAGGCCTTTTGCGCATAATATTGCATTATAACGACCAGTTTCGCCATCTGGTGTTCTTTTCACTTTAAATACCCATGTTGATCCAATAGTTTTTTTTTAAATTTTGTTGCAAAGGAACTATATCCCATGTTTTATTTATTTATAAGGAACTAATTTCTTCTTGAATTTCTACCTTCCATTTGTCAGTATGGGGAGAATTGATGGCCTCGAAGTAAGACTGTGGTTCGTTAGCTTCCACAAAATTTTCTTTAAAGCGCGCAGGTTTTCGCAAATTCTTCCGTGGGCATTAGTGAAGTTTCTCTTTCCCTTCCACCTCCAAGTTTTCTTTATCATGTAATTGTCCTTTGATGTGCTCTTCATTGTTTTCTATACTTTTGTCAAACTTATCTTTCTCTGAGGTTATGTTGCCCTTGTTGTCACCGAGGAAAATTAGTATGGTGTTTTTCCTTGGAACATTGACACTGGAATTTTCATTGAAGATTACATTCCGAGAAACTTTTATTTCCCGGATGACCGTGTCAAACAAGCGATAATTTGTTGATTCACTGTCGTAGCAGACGAACATCATTTTCTTATTGTTTAGTTCAAGTTTTGAGCGTTGCTATCTTGGAATAAGTATGAACGCTTCACTTCCAAAAAACTTTTACGTGCTCTAGTGTTGGTTTCTTGTTTTCAAAATTTCATACAGTGTATAATTTGGAGTTTTATAGTTGGAGTTCTGTTAAGTATATAGATGGCAGTGCTTACTGCCTCTGCCCACAAGTAGACGGGCAAGTCTTTCGTATATAGCATAAATCGAGCACTTTCCACTATAGTCCACATGTCTCTATCAGCTCTGCCATTCTTTGATGTGTGATGCTGTCGTTTCTAGTTAGATTCTCTTTTACAAAGCATATTCTTAAAATTCACGGTTAATATACTTTGCTCCATTGTCAATGCGCAATCTTTTAACATCACTTTCAAACTTATTTTGGCATAGTTTCACGTATTCTTTAAAATTATTGAGTGTGTCACACTTATGCGGCACTCTTATGCTTTAAAAATTACACATAATGGTATCCTGAGCAATCATCTTTGAATGACACAAAGTATAAACATCCCTGAACAGACGGGATGGACATTGGTCCACAGAGATCACAATGCATATACTCTTCAGGAACGGTCTGTTTATGCTCCTTAGTCACATATGATAGCTTGTGTTGCTTTCCATATTGGCAACCTTCAAAAAATAATTTTTTATCACTCGTTACACTTAACGTCGTTCACAAGGCCTTTTGACACTAGTTCGTGCAAAGATTGTACACTCACATGTCCGAGTCTTTGATGCCATAATTTGATATCTTTATAAGATATTAAATTCACTTCTGGTGCAATTATCATGTAAAGCAACATTTATTATTAGAGTTATTAGAGTCACGCATCGCACAAGCTACGAGCACGACATTTTAGAACACTTCAGCATAATATTTCTCTTTTACAATTTTCATGCATTTACTAGCAATCGCGCTTTCCGAGAAAAGATTATTTCCTAAGTCCGGAATGTAAAGGACATTTGTTATTGTTTAATCATACCACTTACCACTAAATAACTTGTGTATTTTCACAGTGCCTTTTCCTTTAATATACATACTTTGGTTGTTTTCTAGAACAACTCATCACCATCCGGTGAATCTTGAAATTCCAAAAGAAATTCAAGCATGTGGGTCACTGTCCATAGTCCAAAAGTTGTCTCTCACGTTTGTGAGGTTAAGTAACATATTCTGCTGTTCAGTGACGAAAGTTGTCTGGTTTTCATGATTTTTTGAAGGACTGTTGTCATTTGGCGGATTTGTATTTTCACTTCTCTTGTCTATGTTTGTTCGACAATTTCGAGCAAGATGGCCTCTGCCACGACACTTGTAGCAAGTAACGGAGCACTTGAACAGTTTCTGATCCTCTGTTTCACCGTTCTTCTTTTGAAAGCCGTTAAACGCTCGATTATCACCTCTGAATTGGGACTATGGGAAAAACGCATTTTCAGATAACTCTGTCGCTGTTAAGCTTGCTTTTTCATCTAACAGTCGAGCAGTCATATTATCGATGTTTTTTTTCTCCATCTATCGATAGCAAGACTTGACGGAAATTTCGGTATTTCGATGGATGAGTTCCGAGAATCTTAGTAATAAAGTCGGCTCGGCTCATTGTTTCTCCAGTTTACTTTATTTTCTGCGCGAGATTTTCTACACTCGCGATGTGTTGAGCAATTGAATCATTGGTATCCATCTTGAATTGATGAAATAGATCGATTATGATCATTTTATTGAATTCAAACTCTTGCTGAAAAACAGAGTCTAGCTTGTCTAAGATCTCTTTTGAGGTTGAACAATTTTCTATCAAAGTGATTTGTGATACGTCCATTGCCACCGAAAGTGTGAACATAAATATCAACTACTATGAAAGATTTATTGCTACCGTTGGTTTCTCTTCGACTCCAGTTACAATGCTATAAATGACTTTAGCTTTAAGTGCGCACGTAATTTAAAATTCTAATTGTTGGTAATTTCACCGGTCAAACTTATTGACCGCACTCACGTCGACTTTATACGCCATTTTTGTGTCACTAAAGCACAATGTTCTTTCAAGGTTAATAAAGTCAATGTTTGTTTCCGTGCTTCACTCGCAAGCTAAACACTTAGTTTAATCAGTACGCAGAACAGCGTGTCCTGGGCCAATAAACTGTAAGTAATATATATTTAAATGAGATAGAATATAAGGTGATGTTTCAATGGCTATTCATAGACGAGTCTACAACACACGTGCTCACACGACTCACACAGATAGAACTTTCTGAAACAAAAGAGAAACGCTGGGCACTACAGAAATGGCGTGAGTGTCAGCTTACAAGTACATGTGATTGGTGTAGCTTACCCGATAATAGCACAAAAATTACAAACGTTATTACAACAACTACTCCAATACCACCCATTTAAATAGGTAGATATGGCTCCACTACCACCATGCAAAACATCTGAATACTGCTCCAATACCAACCATTTAAAAAGTTATATTTTGCTCCACTACCACCAAGCAAAACATCTGAATACTGCTCCAATACCAACCATTTAAAAAGTTATATTTTGCTCCAATACCACCAAACAAAACATAATAGTCTAGATCCCATGAACTTCTCTTTGTAGGAAACAAATGTTTGAGACATGATCAACTGACTCATACTATCCTCGTCTAGTGAGCCACCAGAACTTATGGGATTTAAGTATGTGCCTAACTTTGAGAGTGTACTCCAGGTTGGTCTCAGTAGACACACATCAATTTGAGAGCCCAACATGGTAGCAGTTACAGGCTTGAAAAATATTATTAACACCTAACACGCCTGTCTGTGAAAAATATCAGGTTCAGCTCCTCGCCTGATCCATTAACAATCCTTAATGTGGTGAGACATATATACTAGAGCATGGCTGTCTCGTTTAGGAAGAAGTTTGGTTGAATAACGCATGCGTCCATACGGGAATAAACTCTTTTCATTCTAAAATATAATATTTGTAAATTTTCTTTCTAGTCAACAATTGTGCAGCCAACTTGGTAAGTACAGTGCTATGTGTTTCTGACGGGCAGGGCTCTATAATGACATCAACCATGATGGCACCAGAGGCATCAACGATTTTCTTTCACGCTGAAGATTGGCCAACATGGGAACCACGTTTTATATTTAAGGTTGTTTTTAAAGCTTGGGAATTATAGAAAGTACCAGGGTAAGTCTTGCACCTCCCTTCCTTCGTAAAGTGCACAAGACTCCTATCGCTTTCAATGATTTCCTAACTTTAAAAAAATCCTAAATATAGGTTAGTGTATATACAATAATAACTGCAGTAACATTTTTAGAGTGTAGGTATAGTTCGCAGTCAGGGGACCGAAATTAACTTTTTGATATAGCTGATGGGTTCACTGACTACATTCTAAGCCAGGGAAACAGTAGTCGTCTATTCTCTTACTTGTACCACAGTACATGCTCTCGTGTGGTACAGATTCGGTCCACACATGCATCGAACGCTAGTCAAATGGTCTGATAATGGCAACATTTTGAGAAACACTGTCCTAGAGTCACTATCTTGGTATATATAAGGGAACATTTAAACTAAACCTACAAGTATGAAACTGGTGGCAATTAAGAAGTCAGGTATCTAAATAATTAATAATAATATGCTACAATAACTTAATAACCATATATTTTAAAACCTTCATTAACAATGTCAAAATATACATTTTTAGTTTACACTCATACTTGACATAAACATATCTCGCTTGTAAGCCCACCTTAAAAATATTTCCTGGGAAGCGTGACTAAAGCTTGTTTTGTATGAACAGTCTGGCCACTATCAAACCTGTTCTCATTCCAAAGGTTAATATCCTTTAATTTGAAAAATGACTCCTGGAAGAGGAAATTGAACCCGGGACCTTTAACTTAGTACCCCAGTACTTTAACCACTGAGCTAACCAGGAGTCGTCCCGTGCTCAGGATCATTCTTCGCTCATATTTTAAGGCAGAGTTTGTGATGAACGTGTGAAAATATTCGGCTCCAATTTAGTGTTCAATTAAGAACCACGAGCTTTAAGATAACGAAGCCATCATCGACTCAGTAGTTGGCTCTTTACGTTGCCAACTGTACGAATACGCATATCATGGACTAAATAGCTAGCTATAATATTTGTTAATTACGATTATAGCTGCATCTAAATATAATATTCTTTAATTTACAAATGACTGCTGGACAGCTCAATGGTTAGAGCATTGTCGTACTAAGTCAAAGGTCCTGGATTCAATTCCTGTGTCAAGGTATCATTTTTAAATTCAAAGAAGGTGATACGGATATAACCCTAACTAACAAATACAACAGCTCAGCTATTTAATCCACCTTTAATATAAACTGGTCAACTGTTAATATATTTGATGTCACCCTTCTATATCTTTAAAACAAATACACACTTATTTTGACGAAAATTTTGTATAGAAATTATACGTACCGTCATAAAAGGACATTTGAATTGCATATCTTATTATTGTATTCATTGAAGTCCTGATTCTGAAACTACAAGCAATCTTACTATTTCCAAGACTCTTTCTTTATGACTGATACCAAAATAATAAACGTTAAAATACTAATTCAATTAGTGAACACTTTTTACCTTTAAGGATCAGGTTTTTTGCTTAAAGGATCAGGTTTTTAGCTTTAAGGATCAGGTTTTTTGCTTAAAGGATCAGGTTTTTAGCTTTAAGGATCAGGTTTTTAGCTTTAAGGATCAAGTTTTTAGCTTTTAGGATTAATGTGGTGCCAGTATTTGCTATGTTTGAGTTTCTCTTTTTTATACATTTTGAAATTAATTATTTTAATTTTATTAATAAAAAATAATTATTATTTAAAAAATCGTGAACATGTGTCGTTATTGTTCATGTGGACTGTTATAATCAAACCCAGCTAACCACCAAATCCGGAAAAGGTAGAATGTTATAAATTGATTACCTACAAACCAAAACTACACTTTTAGAAATGGCGACGCTTATAAGAGAGATGTAAAACTATTATAAAAACATTTATATTCATTTACAATATTAAAGGTAGGCCAAATATTTTCAAAACTTACAATCGCAATCTATTTAAATTATACTGAGTTTCGCATAGTATTTCCTTAGGTTAAAATAATCATATTAAACATATTTTTAAAACTTTATTTTCCTTCGTATCGTAACACCCATCCGAGTTAAACATATTTTAATTACGTTAATGTGGCAGGGTCGAGGTAAGTAAAATTTAAAGAAATTCACTCAGGCGTGTTTTGAGCCCCTACCTCTCCATTAACAAACTAGGATGCATAAATTTGACACTTAGTCCACTTGTCCACCAATGTGAGTCCTTTAAGGAAGGAGCCACAAGAATATTTGAAGAACATTAAAAAAAATGCTTAATGGACCACACGCACAAATAAACACACATTCCTCCAATAGCACCCGCAGGCAAAGCTGAAACCTTTAGTAATTATTATTATTATTATTATTATTATTATTATTATTATTATTATTATTATCACCGCGTCTTACTACCCGTTCGGGTTATACGCACTTACGCTAATGTGTAATGGTAGGGTGATTGTGAGATGAAATGGAGGACCTACAGTTTAACGTGGAATCCGAACCATGGTGGAGGCCTGGCATTCCCCACATTCACAAGATGTCTTGTCAGAGGTGAAGGAAGGTTTTGGCAATCAGATAAATCTGTGCTGGGACCGAGGATTGAACCCCGGCCGCCAGCACAGAAATCTGACACCTTACCCCTAGACCGCCAGGTAACCTAACCTTTGGTTAATATATTAAAAATTCAAGATTGATTACGTGGTCTGAATGAATTATTATTTTGTTTAGGAGAATTAAACAAAATTATATTAGATGGAAAACTACACTTAGTTAAATTAAGTTTAGATATTGAATTAAAAGGTTGCCTCGATAAATCTTATATTGTATTTCATAATTAAAAAATGATATATTCAGTCCCTAATATGTTATAAATTTAGAATGTTGTGTCCCAGTTGTCATATTTTCTAACTAGGGATAGAATTACTTACTCACATAACGGTTAGATTTATTTGGTTTTACAATATTTTTACTTAACTAAATTTATAATGTTTATCTTTTTTTGGGTACAAATAAAGGTTATTCGTTTTACTAACAAATTATATTCGTAGACGTTGTTGATTTTATTATGTAGGATATGTAGCCACACATACATGACCAGTTTCCATTAATTTAGCAATATTATAAATTTATGAACCAATAACATGAATCAGGCAATACATAATTTATAAACACTTATGTTTTATCAAATATGTCTCCTTTTTAAATTAATTTAAATGTAACTACATTCCATTTTCCCTTTGATATAAAATTGGGATCTTTGTGTATAGTCTATTAAATATATGTAGTATATCTCGTGCTGCCATGAAGTAGGTAAATGTCGCAATTACATTATGTATAAAATTTTATCATTATTATTATTATTATTATTATTATTATTATTAAAGTCTTTAAATGACATAAAATGAAAATGTAAAGTTTAGAATTCATTCACTAAAAATCAACCACTATTAGAAAGAAAAAAAAGTCTAATACAAATTAGGAAATAAGCTAAAGACAAACATTTATGGATAGCCACAGACATGTTGATACACCATAATTTTAGTTTAAAAAAAACGTTAATAACATATCCAAATCCAAAGTTATTATTTTCTGTTATGAATGACTGTAAAAAACAACCACACAATTAAATTATTCTATCACCTACTTTTTGATAAACTGTTGTTTTAATACTAAGATGCAAGTGCAGAGAAAACGAACACATTTCAACACATTTAAAATC
The DNA here is from genome assembly GCA_902141375.1 of Timema poppense. NCBI lineage: Eukaryota > Metazoa > Arthropoda > Insecta > Phasmatodea > Timematidae > Timema > Timema poppense. The sequence goes on from CABFOV010000940.1 coordinate 60,119, forward strand.
TGATAAATAATTTTATTATGATTTCTTCTTTCTAAATAACATTAAAATATGTGCTCTAACATAATATTTACATTTTTCTGCCACTGACACATAATTTAATTTTTTATATCCTAGTAGGAAGCTCAGAATTATTATTATATTTAATTTTTTAGCACCACGTCTTACTACCCGTTTTGTTATATTAATTCAAATTATTGATCTGTTTTGGTTGTAATCTATCTACTATAAACTGAGTATAGCTAATCAATCAGGCTGAGGCTTGAACATTCCAAGAGGATGCTATCACTGTCACAGAATAACCCCATTGTTTACCCAGGTTATTGTTATAGTAGGACACGAGTAAGCCGGTATTGATCTAGATTGCCCTAGGTGCTCTATTTCATCGCAATACCACAATCTGTTAATACACTTTTAGTGTCTGAAACTTCTATGGCCTCCATTTTTAAATCATAATAAATAATACTGTTCTATCATGTACTTTCTGAAATACCTGGTGCTGCCCGGGGAAAATATTTTTAGTCAACTGATCATACGTGGAATGTTACTTTAAGCCATTCGATGCATGGGGCCTTTTTGATTCCAACCCAGATTTTTGATTAAATTAAAAATTCTAAAATTTTATTTTATTTAAACTCCATCTTTGAGGTGCATACGTTCGTGCACAGGAACCACAATTTTTTAAAATGTACAGCTCCACGTGCAGTAGATTTCACCTAATTGTCATGACAAGAAAACTCTTTATTTTATTATAGACTAGACCACTTCCCCCCTCCCCGCATTATTATTTTCAACACACATAATGAAGAATCATCATAGACTACCATAAAATATGAGTGACTATCGACATTTTTATGAGGAATAAATTAATTTTTCAAAATAAAATATAGCCTATGTTACTCAGTTGATAATGTAGCTTTATATTGGTGAAAGAATTTTTAAAACCGGTCCAGTAGTTTTTGAGTTTATCCGTTACAAACAAAAAAACAAATCTTTCCTCTTTATAATATTAGTGTAGATTATATGCATACAGTAGAAATATAGCCCAAACCTCTGACTATATATTGAGTAAGTAGCCAGTGGAATCAAAATATCGACTATATATTGAGTAAGTAGCCAGTGGAATCAAAATATCGACTATATATTGAGTAAGTAGCCAGTGGAATCAAACTATCGACTATATATTGAGTAAGTAGCCAGTGGAATCAAAATATCGACTATATATTGAGTAAGTAGCCAGTGGAATCAAACTATCGACTATATATTGAGTAAGTAGCCAGTGGAATCAAAATATCGACTATATATTGAGTAAGTAGCCAGTGGAATCAAAATATCGACTATATATTATATGTCAGAGTTAAAAGTATCATCTTCGAGCATTGTACGAAAACAATAGTATTTCTAAAAATTATTTTATTTAATAAAAATAGTTATTTCTAAGTGATCATGTTAGTAAACTGAGCTATAATAGAGAATGGGGCATAGGATTGAGTTGCATGGGAACATAGAATGGGACATTATTACAACTAATATATTGGATCCAAAATGACCCATTCTTTTTGACACTCCATCCCAGACCCAAATAGAACAGTCGGAAGAGGTAATCTGCACGTCGAAATGAAAAGTAGCCCCTACCAAGACTCGACCAGGGGTGTTACGCTGGGGGGAGAGGGAGGGGGGTAAATTAGGGGGTGTCACCCCCCAATGTTGGCTATAAGCTTTAAAGTTGGGAATTTTGTGAGATTTTAGATCTGGTGTTGGGAGATTCTAGGCTTATTCTGTACCACATTACTTTATATTATGAAAGTCCTTAACCACAGACTTGTACAGACAAATTTAAAATTCCCCAACTGTTGATCCCCAATATACAAACAATCCCAACTTCAAAAACCATCAAAAACTGAAAGGAGATTCCTTCTGTAGTAGATTGTAGAAGTCTTAGCTAATCAAGCAGTCTAGTAGCGCCGTTGTCAGGAGACAGAGACAACGACTGGCGAGTGTATACCTAATGAGGTATGGAAACGAATCACAGGGGAACACGAGCTGCCCAGTAGGGAAACCCACAAATAATAGTTTCAGAGTAATATTCTCACACTTGTTGAGTTGATTGAACCCTAGCAATCCTATGTTGTATTTTGTCCCAGGTTTTACTTAGGAGGAGGCTCATCAAGCCCAGCTTTTTTTACTGTTCAATTCTATTTATTAATGCATAAATATTATAATTTATGAATATATTATACATGTTTTATTATTTATTACTGTGTAAGGAATAGTGAAAAAATAACAAGCTCACAATTTTCTGTGCACATCAGAATTTTCTTTGACAGTCTTGTACGAACAATTTATGCATAGTTATAAAATTAATTGATATGATTATTATGTTTAAAAGAATAATAAAGAATTAAAATTAATAATTTTTATTACATAATATAAACTTAAACAATCTCCCACTATTCAAATTGTGAATCGTGGTTTGGTTCACAATTGTCTGTGCACACCACGGTTTTCTGAGTGTGTTTGGTACACACATGTTTGTGACAATGTGAACATGCTATTTTAGGCTTTGGTTAGTTAGGTTGGTTAGTTTAGTTTGTTTATATTAGGCTAGGCTAGGTTATATTAGGGGGGAAAAAAGCATCAAATTGATGCCATTTTAATTTTAGTGCCTTGTCACGATTCAATTTCAGGTCCCAGATTGAAATAACATTCCAAAATATAGTTTTTATTGAAACGCGCCTAGTTTTATAAATCACTCTCTCAATATATTTGATTGTTGATGACGGGAAGATCAGCCTACAAGACCCTGTTGGTTGTAGTGAGGTTGATTCTCTCTGATCAGTTTCCCACACTCTCTCCACTCTAATTACTATCCTACTCATGCCTTCATGGGAAGTTGGGTGTGGTGCAAGCTCTGTTATAATCCTGCTGGAAATACCTGAAATTCACCCCAGAGTGTTCTGTGCATCAAGAGTCACCAATAATACAAGGTCTGTAGTGCTTACGATCAAATGAATCAATCCACACCAACACCACAGATCATTGAATATATAATTTTCGAGCGAATGTGCAACAAGGGTCTAAAGTATTTAGATGTTGTTTGTATTTGCTACCATAGGCCTGTAGACAAAATATATAAATTAATACAATGTATATTGAAATACAAAATTAATATGGGTGGCGTGTTGTCACTCTAAACGAAAGCCCCCAAATAGTTTATAATTGTGTGTTCATTTGTTTGTCTGAAGCGGATTATCAACCACATATTGGTGTAGTTTGTAATGCCAAACCAAATTGCTCGTCTCAATTAGCTATACACGCACAAAATAAATAACAATATTTACTCCTAGGTGTGCCTAATCGTGAAGAAAATATCAACTATAATAAATATTAACTGCGTTGGACCAATTAAGCTTCCAAGAGTCCATTATTTACGTGGTCAGTTGTAAGCTAGACGCTTAATATATTAAAAATATTAAATATAAAAATAAATATATAATCTATCATTCTAATATAAACTACTTAATCAGGTTACTGTACAACATAAGAACAATGAGCATGTATGTGTAGCGTACAAAGAATATTCCCTCGTACATTCTACGAGTTCCGGTAGTCTTCCACCCAAACGTTTCTTCACCTGGTGGTTTCTTATTGGCTGCTGAGGACGTAATTGAATAACCCTTTCCTCCTTCCTTCATCCACTTCCTTCGCACACACACTAGACTATAATCTATATAATCGGGGTTCGAGTCGAAAGCAACGCTATATTTTCTACCTCATTTTACCAGTGAACACGTCTCGAATATTCTAGACATAATGAATCTCCTAATAGCCACGAGGATCACACATGTAAACGTAGTTTTTATACAATAGTTTTGGCCAATGGAAAGAACATTCTATGAAATCGCCTTTTGTATTGTGCATTAATTAAATCTTTAGAGACGTTAATTTTGGCATTGAATGTCCTTTAAGAGTTTTTTGGTCGCTGGAGCAAGCTAAGTAGGCTTTGGTTTCACTGTGTTAAATGTGTAACTTCTTGTAAATAGCTCTCTGACGTCAGCAAGATTAAATGCATATCTTTGTTACAACAATGAAGAGTTATCATGGATCAGAGGTTTCTCTGTCCTTTATCTTTAATATGTCGATATGAGTGTTCGGAACTAGTTGACTAACAATATATAGTTAGTTTCGGTGAGTGATCAGCGGGACACTTAACGTCGTTTCAGGTAACTATTTCATGTATTGTATTTGTGGCCCTGAGGTCTGGGCTGTTGTTTTATTTCAAACGTAGTGTTGACCCAGCTCAACTGTAAAGCGAACTCCTTTGTTTGGTGAGTTTTTAATTACGTAGGTATCCCAGGCCCTTAAGGGTAAATATTTTGGTCTTTAGTTTAAAGGAAGCGTTTATGTTTTTATTTAAGTTACAATTTCAACTGTTCGGGTTATCTTTGTGTATTCGTATTGTGTGTCACCCAGTCGCTCTCTGACTGTTACTTGTTTAGTATTTTCTCATAAAGCGTGTAGAGCAAAATCATGGGACCAAGAGGCATTCTATGAATGTACTTATTAAAAATAATAATATCATTTGTGATGTTTTTCTTAATGTTTGATGTTATTTAATTTAATAATTTCTTTTGTAGTTAGCCATATCCGGTCCTTTTTTAAGGCCAGTGGGATTGTATAGGCGACATATGTAAATACAAGGAACCGTTTGTTTTTTCAGAGAATTAAAACCCCTGAAGTGGGAGGGCCCCCTATTGACAGATCCCCAATCTACCGAGCATGTCTCGTTTATCTGTCGTTTCCTGATATGGTTACATTTAAATTCAAAATCATGTCCATTTGCCGAACATTTAGATTATTCATAGCTTAAAACTAAATTTGATGCCATCAGTTTACAAATATATTTTAGGTTTAATTGTTGTAAATATTAATTCTTTGTGAAAAACGGAAATGAACTATTAACTATATATATGGTTCAATGATCCATGATAAAATTCTTTCCATGCCATCATGAGCTCTCCTTGGAAAAGAACAGTTTATATATAATTTAGCCAGATTATTTTTTGCTTACCAGAGACTGAGTGGACACAGTAATTGTTTGTATGTGCGATGGAACTGTCCTTTTCCAGGGAGAGCTGATGATGGAATGGAAATAATTGATCATAGATCATTGAACCAATTTCTATGTGTTTACTTAGTGGTAGAGATGAAATATAATTATCTAATTCCATTAGGACAGTGTAATGGTTTTTATTTTTGGTGACCATAAACTAACCCTTTTATTTTCTCACTTTCTTACACGTAGATAAAGTATTGTAATAACAAAACAAAAAAATCGAGCTCAAGATTTTGATGAATTTCGACGTTTCATGACCCCCCGAATCCGAAAATGTGGTTTTGAATTTCTGTCTGTCTATTCGTCTGTCTCTCTGTACCTTGGACTAGAGCCTCAACTATTTTACCCATAAGGCTAAAATTGATATCTAGTATCTAGCGTTTTCATAGCGCCGCCCCAAGGGATTTTTGGAATTGGATATCCAACCCTAAAATTAAGGGTAGTTTATACTGAAAGGTGAAGAGAGAAAAAAAATCAATTTTCTCAAAATTGGATCTAACGATTTTGATTTTATTTTATTTGTAAGCATTTATCAATGTTATAAACAATATGGCTACTCTAATCTTTTTGGTAAAATGACTTTAAGGGTTCCGGTCTGATGCGTAAATTATCATTTTTCATCACATCTCTGAAACTATTTGAGATATGAAATTACTTATCATTGCAAATATGTAGGTCTAATTTATAATACAAATATTTTATTTGAAACATATTTTTATAAAACCAATAATTTTCAAGCTAAACGCTTTTTTTTATCTTTTAGAACACTTAGTTAAGTATTGCGACTGTAAAAAAATATATAGCCTGAGATGTTGATGGATGTCGACTTTTAATGACCCCCAAACACTAAAAAGTGGCTTTTGCAATGCCTTCTGTCTGTATGTCTGTTTAAACTTAAAATCTAAAACCAAGAGTAGTTTAATAAAGAGCGAAAAGACAAAAAATCGATTTTCTTAAAATCGGCTATAAGGATTTTGATTAAAATTCGTGTCTAGGTGTTGATTAAGATTATAAACAAAATGGATATTTTAATTTTCCTATGAAAATGAATTTAGGGTACTTTACAGAAGCAGAAAATTCCTTATCTCCTCAACTATTTAAGATATTAGATAATGTATCATTGTAAAGTTGTATTACTAATAAAAATACAAAACTTTGATTTGAAATATATCTTTATAAAACTAATAGTTTCGGAGATACTGGCAAATATATTAATATAATTTGTGAGCTTTAGTTTTACTAACTTTTAACGCAATAATTCTCTAATTCCATAGAGTAAGTAGATCTCTAAAAAAGCTTATGTTATTTTTTCTTTAACCTCTTAGGGGAAATGTTTGTACAGCAATGATCCATCTATATCATTTTAGACTCAATAGGTCAATATTTACCCTTGTTATTGGTCTAAATTTATAAATGAGGAACTTAACAAAAATGAAATAACCATAGATGTGCAACCCCTAATAAAATGCCAAAATTTTAACCATAAGTCAAAATTTTAATACGAGGTATTGACCCTTGTGGACCCAATATCGATCTTTTTTTTTGTTTGGTCCAAACATAATAATGAGTACTTTAATTCTTTAAAAAGAAAATAATAAAATTTAAATACAGGAATCAAAAAATGTTTAACGTAAGTATAACACAATTTTTTCTCGGGTCTGCTAGTGTGTATTATTTCGTTTCACATACATTACGAATTTTGAGTAAATATCTCAATTTTTAAACAATAAAGTCCATGTGGAGTTCAGTACCATTTATCTTAAAGTGAGATCCACAGCATTTAGTCACAGACACAAAGAATAAATATACGATAGAATACTTTTACACTTCTGCTTTGAATACTTTTGACCTGAACTATTTTTGAAACACCTAGACATTTTGGACTTGGGTTTAAGATATTATACTTGACAGGTGAATCTAATAACAAACATAATATGTTGCATTTTAGAAGCGTTTATAGCTGTACTTAACAACTAGAATCTCTAGGCTATTTAATATATCAAGATTAAATTAGAATAAATTCTAAATGAATTATTTGAGCATATAACTGAATTATACATCTTCCTTATTAACAAAGTTATTGTAACATACTTTTGTTACATATGATCTAACGCGCTACTCTCGCTGTAGACTAGACTAGACTGCCGATGAAGGGAATATCGCGGTTCAAATCTATATTGGGTGTAACGAGGGTATTTCTCCCCCCCCCCTCCCCAATCAACTCACTCTCTCCACACAAATGTGGGTACACTTCCTCTAAATTCAACCTTCCTAATCCCTAAAGTAATTAGTGTAATTAGTACATAAAAGTACAACCCCAGCGGGAGTAAGAGGCAGTGCTAAAAAAAATAAAGTGTTTATTTTATTAAGATTTCTTGGCCAAAACATATTGCTACCAGTTGATAACCAATCGGATTTTAAAAGTTGTTAATTTATGCCAGCCCTTGAAAATATCCATTAAAATTTCTTTAAATACGCGTGGAAATTTTAATTCATCTGAGACTGTCTGAATCTAGAAAGTTCTTAGAATAATTGTTGTAGGTATTTGTGATGAAAATAGAACGCTCTTTAGACATTTCCTTTTACACGACTGTATTTAAAACAGCTGCTTCAAAATAAAGTATAACTACATTTTATATTTTCAATAATAATATTCTAGGTTCTAAACATTATGGTGTGTGTCTAATTTGTCTCTTTGGTCCTTGAAGTACAAGGGCTAGGTTTGTTTGTATTTATTGTAGAACTTCGGTCCTCTATTTTATTTTATAAAATCAATTTGTTCATATTTCAACTTTTAAGAGTAGTTTATGAATGTAAGAACATGTCTGTTTCATTATTGAACTAAAAGAGGAACATTATATTAAATGATATAAAAGTTGTCTTGTAACATTTCATCAGCGGTGACATTTCTCACTTACTCAATTTTAGCGAAATAGATTTTATGGATGTATCTTTAAACTTAACATAATATATTCATACAGTTTACTTCTAATTTAGAACAGTTTGCTTAGGCTAATTTTTTTAGAAACTAGTTATCCACAATATTAACTGAATATAGTTGTTATTGTACATATTTTTCTTGGATATTTGACGTAGTAACAAAATTACTAGTGTTAAATAAACAGAAATTAACTTACAAACTGGCTCATACAGAAACAAGTGTTAGTCCATGCTAGTCATTTCTAGACGCTACCTGAAATAACCTTCACACACGCAGACATTGTGTAAAAGAGAACGTAAGACTAAATTGTCTCTTTACTTTTGTATAAAAAGAAGAGATCTAAAAGGCATGCAATACAAATTTCCCCCTAAATATTTGGGCATGTTTGGACCATCTGAGTTAAGTTTTATATAATTCCAGAAATAAAAAGGAATTCGTATTTACAATTACAAAAAAATGAGTTCAATACATTTAAAAAAATATAAAATGAGCTAACTATCCACATGGATGTGCAATGTGCATACATACTCCTCACATGATCTGAAGTTAGTCACACGCATTGTTAGTACACTTTTAAATATTATTTATATACTGCAATCTAGCTTTGTGCTTTACGATCAAAAGTAAGCACAAAATTGACTTTCGATTTGTTACAAAATAAGAAAAGTGAAAATGTAATATGTTAATATATCTATAATATCCATTACGATCAATAATGCATCGTTCGTGCAGTTTCGAGCCATCCTAGGTCTGAACAAGATGAGTGTAAGCTTGTCACTTATTCATTTCCACAACGCACTTATCTTCCCTTATAAAATCAAACCCACCCCTATATTTTGATTCTTGCTGTAACTTGAGTAACAAATCTGCCATTTTCACACTTTCTTCTCTATGAAGGGTTGGTGTGTGAATGGATTGTCTAAATAAAACCAATTTAATTCTAGGGCTATGTATTGTGCTCTCAAATGGCATACATCCCTGAATTCGTTACTCAGTGAAGTCTGGTTTCCTTTTATTTGACTTCGTCCAGCAGCACCAGATCGTCGGCCACCACGTCACTGATGTGGAGGTAGATGATCCAATACATGAGGTTGAAACAAATGAAACACACGGGGAACACTATACGCGAGTACTTATCGATATCGCTCGGCGTGATCCCATACAACTTGTTGATGTCTTTGGCGGGGTGGATTAGATGATGAGGGCCGACCTCTTGGTCTCCGCGGCTGTTCACCCTGTTCTCCAGGGTACCTCCTTTTGAGTGAGCTTTCACGTCGTGCAATTTGAAGCGCACCGCCTGGAACAGAGGGTGGGCCCAACCTTACAAGATACTGTACAGAATACACACAGCACTCGCTCTATCTCGGTGGTTTATCAACGCCAAACTTTTCATCAACAACGAACAGTTCTCATCTCTTTGAAAAAACACAAGGCTATCAATTTGACAAAAGAGTTCCCTTTTTAAATTAAGCTGCTAAATATCTGAACATTGAAATACATCTTCCATTATTCTCTTTACAGACACCTTGTCCTGTTTAAAGACTGTAGAGACGAATTATGGCTGACATAATCATAACCAATCATCGCAGATATTATTTAGAAATATTAATTTTGTATGTTAAAAGAAAACATTGTGATTTTTATGTGTAGACTGGTTTTGAAATTTGATATTTAAAAAAAATTATGTGTCTTAAATTCACTCAAATTTGCAGACCTACAAGTGTCTTTTTCTGTTATGGCAATGCTCTTCTGCTATTAGCAATATCAACACGATCGTGTAGCACATGTGATTCATTTGGAGGTTAGCACTCACATCTTTCTATACAAATAGTAATTATCTTTTAAAATTTGATATGGATATGCTGTTAAATAACTTTTATAGTTATCAAACTGTATTGGGCTTAATACTTTATTGGTGAATGTATGTTGACAACGTAATAAACAATTTTTTTTACAAATGATTAAAATGAAGCATAAACAATCAATAAAATTAATTATATTGATCGAAAATTGTATACCTAAATGGTTAAATATCTGTATATAAATAATTTGGATTTGTTTTTAGTTTTATTAAAATAAAAATTTATAAAATCTTTGGTCTACAGTAAAACACACCAATATTAGTTTTGATACTGAAAAGGCAATGTCAATTAAATAAATTAATATTGGTGATTTAGCTAAAATAATAGATGGTTTAAATTGAAGCAAATAAATTGGTTTTGGCCAATCTAATCAGCAAGTGAGCATAAAGATGGTTGCACATTCATTTTAAATGAGATGATTTAATATGTTTTTATTTTGAATAATAATAATAATTAAGTATTTGTATTTTTTCCTTAAAGATCATTTGTTATCTCAGTACTAATAAAAATTATATTATACATTTTTAAAGTAATTCATAATATTTGATTGTAATTTACTGCTCGATTAAATAAAATTACTTTCAATTGTATTTTGTTTACTTTACACTTATCAGGTTAGGGGAACAATATTTTTGACCAAAAAACCTACTATTTATAATATGTTTAGGAAAAATAAGTCTACGAAAAAGACAAAATGAGGAATGTCTTCATTGTATGCAGAGGGTATTGGTTTTTGAATAATTATAGTAATTACTTATAAACACATTTGTTGGTATAGCAACATCTGAAAAGGTTCAGTTGGTAAAAGAAAAATATAATAATACTGAGAATGGATAACTGAGTAGTATCAGTAACAAGATACATGTTATACACGTGACTTGTTCAATAGAGGAAATATTAAAGTTACACAAATGAAACGCTGAATGTTCAAGCTGGATATCTTATTGGTCTTAGCAAGAGGAGGTAAGTTACACAAATGAAACGCTGAATGTTCAAGCTGGATATCTTATTGGTCTTAGCAAGAGGAGGTAAGTTGAACAAAATAATCACTAAATAATGGGAATATATATATACCTTAGTACGTTTAGCTAATGTTGGTAGGTTGAACAAATAAGCACGAAATATAGTATGTAGTTCTAGCAAGTGGAGGTAAGATATACAATTGTACCAATAATTAATGCAAATAGATATATTAAAAGTGCTTACAAATGTAGGTAAGTTATACACATAAAAGGCTTAAACCGGTGTTGAATAGCTTACATGTGTTATAAAGAAGGTAAAGCTACAAAATTAACCACTCAGTGGTAGAAATTTAAAAGAGTAAGATGTAAAAGTGACCACTTTTATAGGGAGGCATTCAGCCTCATTATTAGATAGAGGAAGAAAAATTTATTAGTGAGCCATTCAATAATTGAGTTGGATATTACAATACTGTTATAAAACTTATAAAAGCTATAAATATTGTTCACTTAAAACAAGAGAAAACTATTTACTTTTATTTGCAAGAGGATTTATACTATATAGATGGCTTGCTTAAAACTGTGAATGAATTGTTTAGTCATGTTAACAAAGTGATGCAAGGTACACGGATTGACTCCTTAAAACTTGGGATAATCAACTTGGAAGTGTTGGCCTGTGGGGCAAGGTACACGGATTGACTCCTTAAAACTTGGGATAATCAACTTGGAAGTGTTGGCCTGTGGGTCATTGCTTCTTTATTTTATTATCCTTTCATCCCATGTGGCAGCTTGTAGATATTGACTGTTGTGAGAACCTTACGGTAAGTGGTCTAGTTTTGAGATCATTATTGGGCCTTGATATGATTGTTTCGGATTAATTGAATTAATTTCGTATATGCCTTAATTCCGAACTGTGTTCAGTAATTTTAAATTAAACAGTGCCACGTTGTCTAAATATAAGTGGGAAGAAGCAGACCACGCCGCCGCAGGAAATAGATGAATTATTCTAAATGCAGCATTCAAGGACGAGTAGCCTCATATTCCCTTCCTATTGGACGCGTCCTACTAACCAGTTTTAAATATTCCAAACGTACGGAATGGTCGTGAGTAGCACTCAGTAATTACACATCCAGAAGATCGGCGTCCAGTTATCACATATGTTGGAGACTTTGTTCAAGTGGCCTTTGTTTGTGTGCTGATATAATCAGTTGGTTTGGGCGTTAAATACCTCAAATGAATACATTAAAAACATATTTATTCTTATCAATCATGTTGTTGATTCTTTGGGTTAAGTTGAGGATTCTTTATGGCATTAATACTGTGTTCACACGACCATGTTTTTGGGGTTTCTTTAATTGTGTTGAAGCGTTTGAATATAATAATTGTATTTCAGATATTGTTTTGTTCTTTAGATGTTTGCGAGACTATTATTTGACGGTATTTACTTATTAGACACGACAATTTCACAGATACAAGTGAGTTTATTAATTCATATATGGATTCACTTTTATTCATTAAACGTCTAAAGTAACAAAACAAAACTAGATTAAACTAAGGTTCATTATTCTGATTTTAGTAAATCAAATACGATTTAGGTGAAGCACATAGCTGTATAGTAGTCATCAGATTGAACCTCAATATAGCAGTATGGCCCACGAAATGATATTTTCTGAGATGAATGCTAGATACAATAGGCTGAAAGCAGTAAATAATTAATTTAATCACTATCTCAGCCTTTTAGTGAACCCCTACAAAATTCCTAACGAAAAAAATTGACTAAGCTACAGCAGCCAATGCTTAGTAGTACTTTTAAGTGAAAGGATTTGTTTTCGTCATTGATACAAAATCACGAGGTTTAACTTCAGCTGTAAAGTTTTAATGTTTGACTTAAGTTGTTTTGGAGACCCAGTTAACATTATATAGTCACCCCTTCTTTCTATCAGATAGGATGGACACACTACTATCAATAGTTGTCGTGAATTGATACCAATCATCTAGAAATAAAAACGATGAGCCCTCACAGAATTCCTTCATTCATGAAGACTTAATGAGTTGGTGGACACTTTAAATAAAATAAAATTTGGATGCATTAAAATATTGTAGATTTCCGGTTTATAAGTAGATATTTATGCTGTCCAAGAGAACTTTCGACAAACTGGATATAGCTACGTGCCAACGATTTGAGATGTCTCATAATGCTAGCAAGCTACCTAACTCTGCACAGCTTCTAAATGATCTTAAACCACAAAGAAAGGCTTTGTTAACGTGCAAATATACTTCAGAATGTTCACACAAAACTCAGGAGAAAGACAATTCTTCCATTTTAGAATATTGTTGATTTGAATGCCAGTCGTGAATAACATCAATGTTCTGTATGTGAAGGCAATCATGAGATTTATAAATTATCTCACTACTAAATCAATCAATGACGCAACGTAGAAAATCGAAAAATCTATCTATGGCTGGTTAGTTGAAGCAATCAGCTTTATCAAATACTTCTTAACATTGGTGTGCATATTCATATATCTACTTAGGTATCAGTTTTACTGGTTATTATTTGTGGTTATGAAACACGGTCCCTTACTTCACATGACGATATTAAATTGAGGGTGTTCGAAAACCAGGTGCTGAGGAATATATAATATGGTCCAAAAGAGGACCTAATGGAAGACTTGACACAGACGGGAGGATAACGTTAGAATGGACCTGAAAGTGACAGAACTAGCTCAAGATATGGATAGGTGACGTACATTTGTAAGTACGGCAATGAACTTTCAAGTTCCTAGTGCTATAGAGAGTGTGTACTAGCACTTAAAGTGACCACATCCCTCAAACTCCCTCGCAAATAGACTGGTCTACTTTTCAAACTTTCAATATTACCACACTAATATTAGGAACTAATATTTTTGTACACAAGTTGATCACGATGACTACAGGACTTATAGTTTTGATAAATTATGCTTCACATTAATATATTACTTCCAAGGATTGTGCTAAAAGGATATTCATCCATGCCCCGTCATAAATGGGAAATTCTCATTAGAGATATTGCATAAGCAATCATTCATTCCAGCAAGGGTGTTCTCTCATGCAAGTTATAGACATGCGATTCCGATGTCCTTCCTATGGTCACTGAGGCTGGTATCCCTGTGAGGATTACAGATGGCTCCTCTTCCCTGGTAATTTGCCTAGGGGTACACACACCTTCAATTATCAGGTCCTCCATTTTACATACCAGGGCTTATATATGTTATATTAGGCTTGGCACCTTATTTAATTCAGATACTTTTCAAAGTGGAAACTCACCTATCGTGTCAGGTTTCAGCATCCACTGGATTTTATTCAAATGACCTTGGTGAAAACATTAACATTGCCAACTCTTTGTGTGGATGGACTCCCCTATAGTCTATCTTATTGACTCAAAAGTCTTCTCACGTGTTGAAAAGAATATGTGGTCAACAGTGGGACTAGGCTACAAGATGAGCTATTAGCAACCCATCTTAGGATTGTATCCACTCATTCAAACTCGCTTGACTGTGCTTCAAAGGGACTACAGCCCAAGGAACTAGTAGAATATAAACTTTAATGTATTGGCAAAAACCTAGGTGACTGAGATTTTATATCAATAGATGGCTTCATTTATCAGAGATGGTTCACCAGTTTAAATCCTTTGTATTTAGGATTACAAGTATTGTCACTTAACATTTTACAACCAAATTGGTTTAGTTACCTTAAACGACTGTTGTTATGGTTGACATTGAACATTTTCAAGAAATTTTGATTTGATTTTATTCGTAGCTTGAAGCTCAAGAGTCAAGACAGCCAGCACATCTCATTGACGTCAACAGAGTTGAGGGCTGAACAAAACTGGTGTAATCAACAAGAAAAACATGATGGAGAAGATATAAGAAGTTTAACGTATTGTGAGAAATGTTGGTGTTATGTGAGAGGAGTGAACCAATTCACGGACAGGGATGGTCTCCTCAGGGTGGGCAGTTGGCTTAAGCGGTTATCATTAAATTATTATGGGAGCTATCCTAGTCTTCTTCCTAAAGTAAATTATTTCACTGACATATGTACTTACTATTATTTGAAACATAATTAATAATTAATTGGGTGAGCTGGCGGTCTAGGGGTAAGGTGTCAGACTTATGTGCTGGTGGCCGGGGTTCAATCCCCGGTCCCAGCACATATTTATCTGATTACCAAACCCTTCCTTCACCTCTGACAAGACATCTTTTGAATGTGGGGAATGCCAGGCCTCCACCGTGGTTCGGATTCCACGTTAAATTGTAGGTCCTTCATTTCATATCACAATCACCCTACCATTACACATTAGCGTAAATGCGTATAACCCAAACGGGTAGTAAGACGCGGTGCTAATAATAATAATAATTGATCTTTTTTGCCAATAGTGCGATTATTAATGGTATATTCAGATACATTAGGTGCTTTATATTTGAGAACATTTTTATTATTTTAGCAGATCTAAATGATATCAATCTGATTTGTGTGATTCCCTTTACTTCCAAAACTAAAGGACGCTTTGCTTTTTGGTGAGTGGTATATTTGATAATTTATTTTTATTTCTCTTGTGATCTATAAAGCAGCTTGTAGCTAGTGACTACACATTTTTTGCATTTACTGGTATTTTCCTGAGCGGTTCTTGGTGTACGTGCATTGAACATTTGGTGATATCCCTAGACCATCTCTTTGTGAGTCGTGTTTTTGGTTCTCTAGTAACATGAGTGGTGCTGTTGCTAACAACTTACCACAAACAATACAATTTCTTAATATTTGAGGAGTTATAGGGCCTTTACCATAGTTTTAAGATTATTTAGTTGAATTAACTTTGCTATGTATTCGAGGTTAGAGGCGTGTTCAGAATTTTCATATTACTTATAGCCATGTTATCTAAGCTTACATTGGTAAGAAATATACTCAGTTGCAGCTGTGCATAACATATGAAGGATTTAGAGTGGAGTCAACGATAAGTTGCATACTATTTTCTCTTCCTTGTATGATTTATACTAAAGCTCAATCTAAATAGACAGAGGGTGATTGTGGCAATCACGATTCCAATAATACCACTCTGAAGTTTGTGCAAACAAAATATTGACCTATTGTCAACACACATAAGTTAAAACTGAAATTAATTTAAACTGAGGATGTATAATACCAAGTAGTGTTAGCAATAAAAGGTAGGATATACAAATTAACGACTCTAAATTGAGGTTGTATATGTTTTAGTATAATGTAGGTTAAATAAATATATGACTTACAATTTTAAAAATATAACTAGATAGTGTTAGGGTTAGGAGGTTAGATATTCAAATAAAACCACTTAAGATTGGGGTATAATACATTATAAGTGTTAAGTTGAGAAACTCCAAACAGTTAGCCCAAGGCCCATATTATATTATGATAGTTTTGTGTGTGTGATTATCTATTACTGAAGATGTTTATAAACCTACTAATGTAAACTATTTAGTATCTACTATATCAGGTCAACCTAAATAGCAAATGAAATAATATATCTACGTGAAGTGGCAAGTAATAGATAGATTTTAACATAGCTATTTATTTTCTAAGTGACCTTTTAGAAAATGAATTAAATAATAATACAAAAGCCAAGAATCTATCTTAATAATCCTATATGTGCAAACAACTAATGTCTTTACATTTGTTGTTAAAATTTCAAAAAATAATTTGACATAACTATCGTACTAAATAAATATTTATTAGATCTGTCGAAATAGTTTTTTTACTTATCCACTCCAATAGTAGAGCTGATATAATATTGGCTATTCTCGAAAACGTATGTAATGTGTTTGATTCCCCCCCCCCCTTGTATCTTTCATTCAGCTTACACTAATATTGTTGATTTATTATTGTTTATGTTGATTTAGATTTTCATTCGAATACTAAGATACTCAATACCACTTCAGTTTATTAGAGTTATTTCTATTAATGTTTGATATTATACTTCTCAAAATAAACAAAACCATCAGAGCGTGTAAAATATACACTATTGCTTATAAGTGTGACAAGATTTTATTTGGGACTAATGAATGTCGTTCGGAGTAATCGTATGATTCATTTCAAACATTGACATCTAACAAAATCACAGCTACGTACCCAGTTAAATAAACTTAAAATACACTATTATTTATAATCATACTGTATCAAACACTTGAGGTTACTAAGCTAAACCTAATTACTCAGAAACATATTGGTTATATTGTAAGAAGCGCTTCTGCAAATAAACTCTTACGGCACTACTTTTACTAGTGCGGCCGTGCGTTCGCAAGAAAATAGCGTACCATACCTTGTGTGTTCAAGAAATAAAAATAAACAATCACAATGCAACATTTAAAGCGATTAAACATTAATTTATATTGGAAAAGTTTACCAGTTAAATATCTACGTAATCATGCACTAAGAGTAAACATTATATTGGTGAGATTAATCTATGTACATTATTGTAAACAGTTCTTCTTTTAGGAAATAAAGAAATGTTCCTTTCAGACTCCAAAAGTTGAATTATTTTATTTCAGGGTTGATACAAGTCCTCAACAAAAAATATACATAATATTTTATCAATTCAATACATTGTTAATCTGATTTTGTTCATTAATTTTGCTCCGAAAATTCAAAGAAGGAAAAATCACGAGATTTTCATTTGAGTTTAAGATTAAGATATTTCCCTCTAAAATAAATGGTACGGAACTCCGCACGGACTTTCTCACTCTATTGTTTAAAAATGAAAATAATTACTCAAAACTCATAATATATGTGAAACGAAATAATATACACTGGCAAACCCAAGAATAAATTACACTATACTTACGTAAAACATTTGAGTCCCGGTTTTAAATTCAATAATTTAATTTTTAAAGAATGAATCTGTATGTTTGGACCAATAAAAAATATCGATATTGGGCCAAAAAGGATCAATATTTTGACTTCCGTTTAAATGTTTAAAATTTTATTAGGTATTGCACATCTTCAGGTCATTGAATTGATAATAAATTCCTCATTTATAAATTTTGACCGATAAAAAATGTAAATATTGACTATTGAGTCTAAAATGAAGGAGAGAGATGATTGGGGTG
This sequence comes from Timema poppense, assembly GCA_902141375.1. Classification (NCBI taxonomy): domain Eukaryota; kingdom Metazoa; phylum Arthropoda; class Insecta; order Phasmatodea; family Timematidae; genus Timema; species Timema poppense. The sequence goes on from CABFOV010000940.1 coordinate 78,109, forward strand.
CAAACATTTCTCCTAAGGGGTTAAAGAAACTTGCTTATATTTAATTACTCTATGACCTTAGAGAATTATTGCGTTAAAACTTAAGTGGTGTCTCTTTACAACTAAAGCTCACAAAATTGTATTAATATCTCAGATAATGTTAGTTTTATAAAAACATATTTAAAATAAAAGTTTGTTATTTTTAATAGTACTACATTTTGCAATTATAAGTTATTTAGTATTTCAAATAGTTGCAGAGATACAGAAATTTCCGCTTCTTTAAATTACCCTAAAAGTCATTTTAATAGGAAAATTACTTTTTTTTTATCAATAGTCTTAACCAATGCCTGGATATGAATCTTAATGAAAATCGTTTGAGCTGGTTTTGAGAAAATAGATTTTTCTCTTTTCACTGTGATTAATCTAATCTTAATTTTAGGGTTAAACAGACACACAGACAGGCGGTATTACAGAAACCACTTTTTAGGATTTGAGGGTCATGAGACGTCGACATCCATCATCATTTCGGGTTAGATTTATTTTACGGCCATAATACTTTACCTTTAGTGTTAGAAAAGTTTATATATATATATATATATATATAATTATATATATATATATGTATATTGCTTGAACGTTATTGGTTTAATTAAAATATGTTTTGAATAAAAGATTTGTATTATACATAGATAAATAAATACAAATTTGCAATGATAATTTCATATTTCAAAGAGTTATGGAGCCATGATAAAAAAAGAATTACGCATCAGACCAGAACCCTTAAAGTAATTTTGCCTGAATATTGAAGTATCCATTTATTTGGAATATTTGGAAATGGTTAGAAATGAAATTTAATAAAAATCATTAAAGCCGATTTTGAGAAAATAATTTTTTTTCTGATTTGCCCTTCAGTAAACTACCCTTAATTTTAGGGTTAGATATCCAATTCCAAAAAAGACCTCGGGGAAACCCTATGAAAACTCTAGATACCAAGTTTCAGCACAATTGATAACATATTTTAGGCTCTAGTCCAACGTAAAGACAAACGGATATTAAAAAAACAAACTTTTTTTGTATTCGGGGGGGTCATGACACGTCAACATTAATCAAAATCTCATGTTTGACTTTTTTTTACCATCACAATACTTTCTCTACCTGTGAGGTAGTGAGAAATTAAAAATGGCCCTATGAATGTAAAATGTATCGGTTTGATGTTATCCCTCCCCCTTCCCCTACTCCTAAGTACGCTAAAGGCAGATAATTCCAACCCCCGGTATCGGCGCGCACAAGAACAAAGGCGTCATACTCACCAAGTCTAGGTGTACTGAGTTAAAATTGACTAAAAGGCTATCACTAGCCCTCCACGCAAGTGGGGGTACACTTCAGTTAAATGATAGCTTTCCTCTCCTGGCCCATTACAGCGACTATCCCAGCAGACAGTCAGACACAGAGCCGGCTCTCGGAATGGCAGTTTATAGAGCTTCTTTCAGTGAGCACATTAAAACTATTGTTTAACTAAATTTAAGCTATATATATGCAACTCTGATATATTCTTTTGTTTACAAATTTTCAGTCATAAATATTCTGACCAGCCACTTAAGGAGGTTGCCTACCTATGACATCATGGCAGGTCAAGATAGGATTTCCCATGTTAATGATTTTACTTTTACATCCAGTGAGTTTGAAAGCTATGACATTGAAACAAAAAAAAATATACATGCTTAAACAATTCAAAAAATAGTCCTACAGTATCACAAACTTATTAATTTTATCTTCAAGTAATTTTTTTTGTAAATGTTTTTTATTATAAATCTTCTATATCTTTGGATAATTGACTTAGTCATGGAAATTTCCTTTAGGAGTCTTCCTGCCAGGCTGTGGAGTAAATGAAGTCCGAGATAGCAAGTATATATATAGGGTAGGAAACAAGAAAAGGATAATTTTAAAAAGTAAGTCAAAGTTTGCAAGGTGCGAATAGTACAGTGAGTGTGTAAACTAGTCAGAGGAAGGGGGAAGTGGTATCAGTAGGTAAACGGGAGTTCTCGCAGGGTGAACTGCTCATTTTCTTCCCTTTCTTTCTATTTTGTACATTTTTGTCTAAGTGAGACTGCTTATGTACGTCAAGTTAAGATGCAATCCGCTTCACAAAATAGCCTCGAAATCTCAAAGTAGGAACGTCACTAAAACAAGCCTATTATACACTCTAGATTCGTCTTGACGCAAACTGTATTTTTATGAAACACATATTTTCTAACTGCTGTATACAGATCGTACTGTGTAAACTGTAGAGTGACAGCAAACTATTAGCAAACTAGTTTGGAATTCCAAGTTAGATATTATTACACTCCGTTTACACTAAAAGGTAGCAGTCCTATCTTGAGTGATGATACTATCGTCCTATCCTTCTAACTACATCATAGTGGAACAAAGCAACGTCATTTATAACCTTCAAAATATATCATTGAACTCTACGAGTAAATAAGGTGTCTCCAAGATCCATACATTCTAGTCGGTAAAATAGAACAAATCAAAATGTGTGACTTGAATCAATTATTTTTAAAAAATAAACAAATTTAATGTCTTCTTTTCCCTGTCAACCCATATCCACTAAATCCCCCCCCCCTCCCCCCGCTATTTGAGATGAAGTATCCTATGTGTTGGTCCAGTCGCTTATCTCGTCTGTTCATCTCCTGTATCATCTAAAGGTCCCTATTCAGTCCCCAAGAGACTACAAATTAAAATAAACAATGATGATTGATGAGGAAACTAAGTAGCACCGATTATTAACCTGCCCTAATTAACTAAGGTAGTAATTTTTATGCATGAAAAGGTTAATAAAAGTCGTTCGAATATTTAAATACGCATTAAAATATAATTTATTCCCCATTGGTTCACATATTGTGTCTATTCTCACAAGGAGTATATACTAATTAATTTTGTTTCTGCGGTACATAGTTTAGACAATATTTGTAGAGTTTTGTGCTAAAATATTATTAAATAACATTGAGTCAGTTATCAATAACCATATATCAGGGTTTGCAAACTCATGGCCCGCGAGACAGACATATCTGACTTAAAACTATTTCAAATTGTGCTGTATAGTAAAAAAAAAGAATATCTTTAAACTTTAAATATTGATTGTGGGAATTTTTATTCACCCACTTAAATACATATTGTTTCAAGTAATTAGTTAACCCAAAATAATATTCGAGAAAATGTATATTTTTAACAATTTTAAATACATAGGTCCAAGTAGCTCATATATAACTACATTGGTGGACATTCAGATTAAACGTCAGGATATCCTGGTCTATTTGACCAGTGTCGGGGAGGTTATGGTTAGAGCTATAGCCAGAACTACATTGGTGGACATTCAGATTAAACGTCAGGATATCCTGGTCTATTTGACCAGTGTCGGGGAGGTCATGGTTAGAGCTATAGCCAGAAGTACACAAGGTGGGTCCTACTAGATGGTGTCCTCCATTTTCTTCCTTCAAATGAGGATACATTTTCTCTAAATTATATCTTCCTCATCACTCACCCTATAGCGTGATTAAAATATGTATAGTCCAGACGGGTAGACGCGATTCAAGAACAAAATATAGAATATGGAACGTGTTTGTACAGGTTGTAGCCCACAACTCTGCTAGAGTCTGTGAATCTGGTCCTTGGACCAGATTGAGTCTGACACCACCGCTGTGTTATTATTTCTATTTTTATTAGGTGTTCTGTCTCATGACAGGTCCATTTCATTTGTTAGTGAACGTACACCTCCAATGCACCCTGTCCTCCACCGCCTCCTTCAGCTGCCAGAATTTCCTTCTTTCCTTATAGTATTTGAATCCTCCTGCCTAAGTTCCTCTTTCCCTCGACCTCTCCTTATATGACGTCATGGAGAAGACAGTTCTCCCTAAATATTTATTTGATACAGTTTGCTTAGTATCTAAGAATCACATCCAAAATGGTTCTCTTATCCGCCAGTTATTTAGACTTCATTTGTCACGCTCTCTGTCCATCTGATCTTCTCAAGTATTCTACAACACCACGTTTCAAAGCTCTCCAAGTATTTTATTTTCCTCTCCCAGAGAGTCCACGTTCCTGCTTGAAATGTATAATTTGATCAGTTTCTTCCTCAGTTCTAAAGGACGACGCACTCTTTATAGTGACCACTTATGTGGGTGTCGGGTTTAAGGGTCATTCACTGTTGATAGATGGGTTGGGGGGAGCTCTAATGTTTGCAGGGTGGTACATTCGGGAAGGGTGCGTACACAGAAAACAGATCTTATAATGTTAGATTATTAAAATATCTTTATATAATTTTTTAAAATAATTTCTGTTCAGGCTTGAAAATATATTTTGAGTTATAGAAATGTGATTTCCTCTTCAGTGGAACACAAGATTCCAAATGAAATAATAACACTCATTCTTGAAGAGAAAATCTATGAAGCACAGGTTGCAAGGGGGGGGCGGGGGGGGGATCAGGATAAATGTGTAGTTGGTGTTATGCTGGGGGAAAGGAGCGTTACGTGGTATATGGATGACACCTTATTAATTAGACTCATACTTCCATTTCAGTTACTGTTATGCAAGACTACAGTTTTCTGATAACAGATACATTTGGAAACGCTTCAGAGTCAAAATTCTGAAACAGTACATACAACCCTACATTGGTGCACGGTAATGTTTTGAATAAATATGTGAGAAGTAAGACCGTGTTTATTATCCAGATGTGACCCACTAGCGGCAACATTAGCACATTCTCTCCTGAAAGAAAAGGGCCTGGATAGGCCTACACAGGTTATTGTTTCATAACTACTTAGTTTCACAAAAATATTGTTTACGTCAATAATATTATAATTTATAAACCACATCGATAATATTTCAAGCTGTTAAAAATGACCCATAGGTAAGATAGTTGAACATATAAAAGTTCTTTTGCTAAACCAAATTTCTCAAATTGGTTTCTCATGAGCATACACTATTTAAAAAATATTTTAATGATTTTTGTAACAATTTTTAAAAGAACAATTAAATAAAGATCTTTAGTTATGTAATAAAACCAAAGAGTGCATTTTTAATTTATAGACGTGTGTATTAAAAATAATGCACAGAAGTTTGATATAATTATATAACATTCTTGAATATCTACTAAATTAAAATTTATCAGAAATCTTAAAACATAAACGTTTTAATCCCAAATATGTTCATACTTTTAAAGCTTTGCCGACTTTATTTGATAAAGGTGTTTATTTTATCACCTCGTTCTACTTCTCACTTTGGCTACACGCGTCTCTACCAGTTGTACTAGCGCGATATGGAGGAAGAGGGTTGCATTCAGGGATGAGAAGGAGAGGGAAACACATTCTTGCTACACCCGACTGAGTTCCGAACCCCGATCTCTGCATCATCGACAAGCCAGCCACTACCTATTATTGTTTCAATTAATCTCCTCAAAGTGTATTTGTTATTTAATAAGATGTATGTCACAAATATTATTTTAGTGCTACAAACTTGACGGAAACGCTATCGTAGAAACAGATACCCTATTAGTCTCCATGCGTATAATTTGTAGATATACTGATAATTAAAGTAGTTACAGCCTTTGATTTAGTAAAAAGAAATTAAAACTTGTTTTACTTCCATCGCAAACTTTATAAATGAGAAAGTGTATATTTACAAGACAATCTAATCATATTGACTGACATGACTTAAAATAAAAGTTAAAAGAAATATAGATTTTCTGCATAAGTTACAACAAATATTCTGGAAAGGAAATGTAGTAGCCTATAGATATGTAGGATTATCTATTAATATAAATGAACATGCAAACTAGTAGCGTGACAAGAAATTATATTTGAACAATTACAAGAGCTATTTCGATGGTTTAATTTCCTGGAACGAATTACTTAACGCAGCAAATACTTAATATTTATACACGTATGTTTTTTAATTAATATGGGCTATATTTATAATGTGGCGATAAAAACTTTGTACCGCATTTTATATGTTTGATTTAATGCATCTCCCGTCACCTAGATGACTCTAGTGCAGTATTCAGCTTGTACGCTAGGAACAGCATTAGAGATTTAGATCAAACCTTTACCCGAAACACACAACAACGTATACGTTTGGCACAAAAAGTTAATGTCAGTAATATACTACCCACTTCGGTGGCTGTATGGTTTAAGGCGTTACTATCACAGACTGGACTGTTGATGACGGAGAGATATAGGTTTCAATCTTGGTCAGATTTGTTGAATTTTTTCCCAAATCGTTTTCCACCCTTCCTTGATGAAAATTTGTGTACACTTCCTCTTAATATAACCTTCATATCTCCTAAAACCATTAGCATAGTTAGTAAACAAGCGTATAATCCAAACAGGTAGTAAGATGCGATACTATTAGTAATAATATTAATATACTATTATACATATTCTGATATCAATTGACGCGGCTGTCGAACAAATAAAACCTTGGAGACGAGTATGCTACTACCCAGCTTGTCAGAATGATTCTAAGACTCGAGAAGGAAAGCAGGATTCTCGACAAACTCCTAGGTTTAATTACAATACATCATGACTCTAGGACTCGAGAAGGAAAGCTGCATTCTCAACAAACTCCTAGGTTTAATTACAATACAATACCATGATTCTAGGACTCGAGAAGGAAAGCAGGATTCTCGATAAACTCCTAGGTTTAATCACAATACAATACCATGATTCTAGGACTCGAGAAAGAAAGCTGCATTCTCGACAAACTCCTAGGTTTAATTACAATACAATACCATGATTCTAGGACTCGAGAAGGAAAGCAGGATTCTCGACAAACTCCGAGGTTTAATCACAATACAACACCATGATTCTAAGACTTGAGAAGGAAAGCTGCATTCTCGACAAACTCTTAGGTTTTATTACAGTACATCATGATTCTAAGACTCGAGAAGGAAAGCAGGATTCTCGACAAACTCCGAGGTTTAATCACAATACAACATCATGATTCTAGGACTCGAGAAGGAAAGCAGGATTCTCGACAAACTCTTAGGTTTAATTACAATACAATACCATGATTCTAGGACTCGAGAAGGAAAGCAGGATTCTCGACAGACTCTTAGGTTTAATTACAATACAACATCATGAATCTAAGACTTGAGAAGGAAAGCAGGATTCTTGACAAACTCATAGGTTTAATCACAATACAACACCATGATTCTAAGACTTGAGAAGGAAAGCAGGATTCTCGACAAACTCATAGGTTTAGACACAATACAACAGCATGATTCTAAGACTTGAGAAGGAAAGCAGGATTCTCGACAAACTCATAGGTTTAG
>CABFOV010000940.1:87185-119163 GCA_902141375.1 Timema poppense
TTTTTTTTTTTTTTTTTTGAAAAATGACTTTAAGGGTTCTGGTCTGATGCGTACATTCTCATTTTTTTATCACATCTCTGAAACTATTTGAAATATAAAATTACTTATAATTTCATATATTTAGGTATATTTGTAACACAAATATTTTATTTGAAGCATATTTTTATAAAATAAATAATTTTCAAACTAAAATCAAATATATATTTTTTTCAACTTTTCGAACAATAGTAAGGGTCAAGTATTGCGACCGTAAAAAAAATCTAACCTGAGATTTTGATGGATGTTATTATTACATATAAGGTTGAACACCGAGCTATTATTATTATTAGCACTGCGTCTTACTACCCGTTCGGGTTATACGCATTGAACACCGAGTTAAGGAGAGAAATAGACAAATAAAAGAAAGACTAGAGCTAAATAGAGAAGATATGTGATTAAATGATCAAACTGAACAGAAAAGTAAGACTTCATGTACCAGATATCAAAGGAACTGGGAGGGAATGAAAACCATAGTGTGAGTAATAGGAATATAAGACCCCAAAGGTCAGATGGGGATGGATTATAAAGACGTTCTTAGAATTTGGAAAAGATATACAGAAAAACTGTACGACAAAGAAAATCAATCAATAAATTTGGAGATTGAAGCAGAATATGAGTTAGAGGAGCGTGTAAAAGGACAGCATTTTATAGATTGAAGTAGACATACAAAGGAGGAAAGCTGCTGAAGATGACGATATAACAGGTAACTTGCTGAAGGAACTAAGAAGCAATGGATTAATGGTTATAAAAAACTTAAAAATATGATTTACGAGACAGGATAATGGCCTAGAGACATTATAGACGTGACCACAGTGGCCCTAATGAAATAAAAAGACATGTCAAGATATGCAGTGACCCCAATATTATGTACCTCATTTTTCATGTGGGGAAGATTGGGGAAGAATATTCAACAGGCAAGTGAAATGGAAAGTATAAAGTGTGGTGGAGGAAAGTCAATTTGTATTCATAAAAAGAAAAGGAACTAGAAATGTCATTTGGATGTTGAGAATAATTTCAGAGATAGTGCTGGAAATCAAGGAAGAAAACTACATTAGTTTCATCTCCTGGCAAAAGGTATTCGATAGAGTTAAAAGTAAAATATTGAAGTAAACACTCAATAAGATCTTCAATAACTAGAGGGAAAGAAGGCTTATTGAAAACTTGTACCTGGGACAATGAGGGAAGGTGAGGCTGAATGGTGGAGAGACTAACAGCGTAGATATAGGATTAAGAGTGAGGCAGGGATTGTTGGTCACCCAGTCTGTTAAACCTGCATGGAAAGTGGCCGGTTGGAGAAGCCCTGGAGGGACATGGGAATCTCAGGATAGGAGTAAGTGTCAATAACATAGTAAAATACGCAAATGATATAGCATAACTGGCCAAAAATGAAGAAGTGTTTCAGGAAATGATGGAAACAGGGAGAAGATATAGCATGGAGATCAACTTTGAAATGTCAAAAGTGATAGTTATTTCAAAAAATGAAGAGAGACTGAAAATCAAAATTGGAAATCAAGATTTGGAAAACTTAAAGCAGTTCAACTACTTGGGAAGTATGCAGACAAAGGATGACTACTGCACCAAGGAAATTAAGTCTAGGCTCCCCAATGGCTAAGAAACCTTTCAACAAGAAGATGTTATTTCTGACCAGCAAGTTAAGTTTGGAACTGAGGAAGAAAATGAAGAAATTCTACATTTGTAGCAATCTCAGGAATTTGGAAAATAAAACTTGCGTGTCTTTGAAATGTAGTGTTGGAGAAGACTTGAGAAGTTAATTTAAACAAACAGGGTGACAAATGAAGGAGTCCTAGAAAAGTTTTTGAGAAGAAAACAGTTTTGAATGTGATCCTTTGGTACAAAGCAAACTGGATTGGACACATCTTTAGGAAAAGCTGTCTTCTGCACGAGGTTTAGAGAAAGAGGAGCGTAGGAGGAGTCAAATATTGGATGAATTGAATGAAATAAGACAATTATGAGAACTGAAGGAGGATGCAGTGGAATGTGGTGGTATTTTCCCATTATGTTTCTCAACAAAGTATATTAATTTGTTTTATATCTTATGAGTTTAAAGTTAAAAGTTTCCATATTTTGGTAAAGGATAGATAAAGTCCACATGGTGCACCTCACCATTTAGAAAAATGTCGAATGGATAATTTGCTCAAGCTCAACTAAAATGTATACTCTTCCTAAATCAATGATAACTGGGAAAATGTTAAAAGTGTTTTAAAGCGTTATACACAAACTTACATCCTATACATGATCTTATCGTAATGTTAGCTGGGTAGATGATTCTAACCAAACTGATGCAAACTATAAGTTACACGAAACAGCGTATTAGAAACTGATTCTACTATGCTCACATCCTATACACTAATTGTGTGTAGAGCTTTCTTTGTACATAACTCAACCTATGATAGTACACTGACCAATGTTAAGTTGGAGAATGTCTTCATACCAGTTAGATTTTATTTCGTGCTCAAAGAAGTAATAACACGTTTGCTGCAAATACTTCATTACTTACTTAAACAATACCTTGGAAGAGTGATAATAAGAATATTGATTTAGCCCACCTGTCAAGGGAAGTGAAAACTAGGAGATTGGATTCACTGGAGTTGTTTCCAATACCCTAAAAAATAGTGTTAAGAGTAAAATGAGCTATCAGATACCTATAACAGTGTTAACTGGGCTATTGGCTTAACTACTTTACTCCTCTACTCCAACCAAGGTACTTTTCACTATGAGATTGACTTAACTCCACTAGTTTCATATATCCTACCCGGGGTAGTTTTAGTTGTTACACTTGTTTGATAAATATTCTACCCATGTCCCTTTAACTGTGAGAGTTATTCCAGTTCACCTTTTTGCTATATAATTCCAAGGGCACTTTTAACTTTGAAGGCTGTTTCAGTCCACCTATTTGCTATATCCGACTTTGTGTGAATGTTAACACGAAGACGAGTTAATCAAAGTTTACCATTTATCCTTGTTTATGGGGTATGTTCCACTTCTTACACTTGTTATTATAGCTTAGATGCTAGTATTATAGGCAAAAATAGCTTAATGTTTTTCTAAGGTGCCTGTACTGAATATAGCCCTCTTCTAAATATGGGCCACTAATTGCCATTTTATTAATAACAGTCGCATCTGCATGAGACTACCACAGAATTGTCTTTGACATCACATATGCCGTCCATTAAAGTGTCAGTCGCCCAAGTGTTGACAACATCACAATGGGCGTCCTTTGATCTGTGTGACACGACATGGAATAACATTAGAATAGAGTTATAATGAATTTTAGCAATGTTCTTTTTCAGATGGCACCAGTGACCATAAAAAGAGGCAGAAGAGACATATGAGAAGAGGGGCGTCTCCGAAAAGCCCTTGATACCATTCTGTGAGGGGAACTCTTTCTTAGTAAGGAAGTTACAGATTAAAAAATTCTTTGAAGGACTTTAAGATGGTAGGTGGAAGAAAATAAAAAAGAGAAAAGTAAATTAGGTTGCAAGGCGACTCCAGCTGAGGAGCAAGAACTAGAGTTGTGCACACGAATAGGAAGATTGGCAGAAGTGGGCTGCTCTATAGAACCAAAAGTGATCCGTCTTTGTGTTTACAAGTTTTGCAACATTAATAAAACTAAGCACCAGTTTTTAAGTGTTAAGGCTACAGCTGGGAGAAAATAGATTGAGATGTTCATCAATATTACAAACAAACATGAAAACATTTACAATATGATGAGGAAGGCTGCCACCTAAATTTACACAGACCACCTTAAGTTTTAGTTGAAAAATGTGTGAAACGAGATAATATTTTTTCAAATGAACATGGTGAAAGTGTAGCCGTGGTTGCTGCAGAAATACAACAGGGACCGAATATTTCCCCTAACATTTTATACATAGGTAAGAGGATAAAGCTGGAGTTTATGTTAATTTTCTACCTTAATCTAGGTGTCAGATGGCACCAAAAGGTTTGATAATAACATCATCTTTTGTAAATTGGATGCATAATTTTGCCAATCATAAAACATCAGGTCCTTGCTTATTAAACTTTGATGGCAAAAAATGTCATCTGGACTATGAGATTGTTGAGGTTGCATCTAAACACAAAAGCATATTGTAATGCCTCCCTTAAAACACCACCCACAAATTTCAACCATTTTACAAATCTATCTTCATAGCTTTCGAGGCTTAATGGGATGTTGAAGTCATACAACATTGGAATAATTATGTAGAACGTACCATCACCAAAAAAGATTTGACATCCCCTTCTATTCTGTGTAAGACAAGCCTGCAACCTCAGTTAATGTAAGAGCTGGTTTATGTTCCACCGGTATTCACCCATTCGATCCAAATGAGATTACAGATGAAGATTTGGCTCCGAGAACAGTAAGGGGAATTTTTGTTGAAGACTTGCAATCTCAACCAACAGAGGAAAGGCCATGAACGTCTAAGAAATCCTCTATGTTTGAAGCACCAGATGTGAATTGCTCTGGTCTAAGATCGGCTAGAATTTCTGTTTCTTTCAATGCTCAGTAGACATGAGTGTTGGTCAAGAAGACCGTGCTCTTGATAATTATGTGCAGTTGCACAGTGTGGAGCATGTGTTGGCATGACAAAAAAAGACAAAGGTCCATTCAGCTACTTCAATTGTGAGTAGTGAATTTTGTTTATTTGAGAAACTTTAAGTATTTTTTTTTTAAATTTTCATTATTTAAGTTCATAATTTTTAGTCTTTTTTTACTGTCAACCACTAAAATAATAGTTTTCTATCATTATTTTCATTTTATCAAAAAAATAAGATGACTTTTTTACTTAACGTGTGTTTATAGATTATTTTTCCTGTACATTTTAAGGTGGTCCATATAAGGACCATGTGATATCAATACGACCTATCTGCTATCCATTTGAAGAGCACTCACGGTCATTGATACTATTTGTCTTTTGATGCCCTAATACCCGAATTAAGCCAGTCAATGCTGTTTTATTATTATTATTATTACTTTTATTAATAAACAGAATGGAAAAAATTCTCATTCCTTAGGTGAGTCATATTTGGTACAGGAATACATTTGCTATCTTATTAAAAACTTTAAAAGTTAGCATATTTGTGTGTGTATCTTCAGTTACATTACATTTTATAATTCCTGTTACTATAATAATTTATCAAAATACAGGATACTGTCTTAGTTACTCTATAGCTTTAGGAAATCATAAGTTCATTGCCAGACTTACAAACGTACGCCACATATTCTTATCCAGTTGACCTTATTTCTTTCAGGTCCATTCTAATGTAAACCCCCATCTTTCCAATGGTCTCTTCCCATTGGGTTTACCATTCAATGCCCTGTACAAATTACTACAATCTCCTATTTACGCTGCATTTACTGCCCATCGTAGCCTACGATACTTGATTATCCGTATAGTGTCAGAGATTAGTACAGAATATGTAACTCATCAATATGCAACATCCTCTGCTGTATCCTCATCCCTTTTTGGGCCAAATATCTTCTTTAGCACCTTTTTTTCAAAAACCCTAAATTTGTTTTTGTCATGTAAGGTAAGAGACCATATTTCACGCCCATAGAGAACCACCAGTAAAATGATTGTATTGCATAACTGTTCTGAATTGTATATTCCTGGACAGTAGGTGAGTTGAAAACCACCTACTGATCGATAGTTGTGCGTGTATTTCTTGATTTACAACATAATATCGTTATTGATAATTAAAATCGTTTCTAAATATTTATTTTAAACTAATAACCTTGTCAAATGATATTTTGCTCTCAGTGATCTATAATTTATCGTCTCCAATCTGTGTTCTCTGTGTAGCCATATAAGTATTCTTGTCAGCGTTTACTTCTAAACCTAATTCTTCACTACCCTCAAGTAACATTTCTTGTGACAGCTTTACTATTGCCCAACAAAGATAAATTGTTTGTGTATCCTAATATCTGCATTCTACTGTTCGATGACAGACCTTCTCTTGCATTACCCTATTAGTATATTATAAGGTTAGATTAAAAAGCAATGGATAAATTGTCTCTTCTTGTTTAAACCCAGTATCTGGTGATATCCAACCTGTAACCTGCCACGCATATCAATCAAACATAGCTCAATTAGCTTGACAAGGTTTCCCCTATCCAAAACGTAAATACAATCTAATGTGATTTATTTATTTTATTTGAATTGTAAAGTTTTAAAAAATCTATATATAATGTATCAAGCGTCTTGATGGAGTCCCACTTTTTTCTAATATATTTGCGGAGTAGTAAAAATTTGATCCGTTGTTGATATATTTCGTTGAGATCCACTTTGGCGATCCCTAATTATTTCCTTAGCAAATGGAGTCAATCACATTACAATTATGCTAGATAAAATGTTATAGCATGTTGGTAGTAGTAAGGTTCCTCTATAGTCATTACACTCAGATTCATCCCTCTTTATAAAAATGGGTATTATAATACCATCCCCCCATTCTTATTGCAACTCCTGGTTCCATATGAAACATAGCAGTTTATGAATTTCTATAAATAACATTTTACCACCTTCCTTTATTAACTCTACTAAAATTGGATTGATACATAGAGTTATGGTTATTTAACTGCCTAGTAACTTCTTTGACTTCACTAATACTTGGACCACTCCCAGTACACCTGACCAAGATTCGAACCTCAATCTCCCCGTCCTCAGCAGTCTAGCTCAACATGAAACTAGCGCGTTAGCTAACTACACCACCAAGGTGGGTTGACTCGAAGTACAGTCCTACTTTACTGCCTCGCTAGTATTTCTAAATTCAGCAAGGTTGGAGTAGAATTGGACAAGACTCACAATATCAATTAGTTTCATAGGTCTCTTAAAATAAAACAAAATAAATATATATTATGGTGAGCCGAACAGACTTTCTCTTTTGTTTGAAATAGAGATAGTTACTATATTCATTTATAAATACATGTTTCAAATAAAGTCTTTTTTTATTTAATTGTAGTACAAATTTACTATGATAAGTTATTTCGTATCTGAAATAGTTGTGGAGAAATGTTCTAATTTTTAAATAGGTATTCGCTTATGTTAAGTACCCTTAAGTAGTTTTAATTGGAAAACCAGAATAGCCCATTTGTTTACAATGCAAAATATTTACTAAATACAAAGCTCAATAAAAATAGTTTCTTAAAATTGCAGGCAGATTGATTTTATCTCTTTTTGCCCGTTAGTAAAATACCCTTAATTTAAGGATTCAATATTATTTAATTCCAAAAGTCCCTCGGGAAAACCTTATGAAAGCCCCAGATACCAAGTTTTAGCCCGATTAATAAAATGTTTTTGTCTTAGGCTGAGATACGGGTAGAGACGCGCAGAGACAGACAGACAGACGGCATAGCGAAAACACCTTTTTCGGTTTGAGAGGGTCGTGAAACGTTGACATTTATCACAATCTCAAGTTTGATTCTTTCGACAATCACAATATGTCTCTCTTTGGGGGGACGGAAGTAGGTAAAAACAACCATGCACCGGCAGTTTTAGATTTTTTACTTAACCTGATTATCTTTTAAAATTATATAAATTACTTTTGATTCATGTTTCCCGTTTTAAAAATAGCTTTGACTATCTGCATATTTAATACAATAAGTTGGTAGGACTGAGAGGGGCTGCATTTAGAAGAACAGTGTACGCAGTTGTGTAGAGAGGACGTGGAAAGAAGTAAGATAGCATATTACATATTAATACAGTAGCCCCACGACTTCTTTGGTGCTGACTGACAGCTTTGAAAAGTTTACCAGACAAAATTATGTATCCCTATGCCGAACCATATGATCTGCAAAAACATGTGTTTAGCAGCTGTCACTTTTTACAGTCAACATTTAGGTATATAAGTCAGATGTGAGCTGTCAGTCAGGACCAAAGAAGTCGTGGGGCTACTGTACATTTATAGTAGACCTTTGTAAGGTGTGCGTACTAGGAGAAAAAAAACACTTTAGAGGTTACATTATTTAAATTGGTTGTTGTTAAATTTTACATTAGCTTTTTAACATATTAAGCTCTTAACTGGTTGTACATTAACATTTTGGAGCCACTTCAGGGGAGGACTTTGGACACAAAACACTGAAAATGTTTATATGAAAATGTTTATATGAAAATGTGTCGTACTTGACCTTGTTTCCTATTTATAGTCATTTTTATGTTTCAGTAATTAGTATGACAAAATAAGAAGGTATGAGTGATTCTATTGAATTGTTTACAAACCATGTTTGATGTACGATGTTGTAAATATCAAATAATGTCTGATCATATATATCTACTATCATGTTTATGAGTATTTACAGTCTCTTGATAACTGCGGGTCAGAACTTGTTCCTTTGCTGTACATTTGAAGGGATGATCAAATCAGAAATGGCGGATATACGTTTGGTGTATGGACTTTCCGAATGTAATTCCGTTGAGTCAAGACGTAGGTATGTACGTGTCTTATTTCTTAATATACATCTACCAAATAAAAAAATGTTTCAAGGACTACATTAACACCTACGATTCATTGATTGGTTATAAAAATCCAGAGTTAACAGCGACAAACCAATCACTACCAAAACACTCAACTTTGAAAAGCTGATCCTCAACTGAATTGAAGATAATGATGGCCAGCTTGCCCGAAGAATAGCATCAATGGTAAGTGTCAGACACATGACCGTATGGAGGGTTGGGTGAGACCAACAGCTTTATCCGCGCCATGCTCAGAAAGCAACGAAGTTGACTTTAAACCAAGAGTCATTGTTTGTATTTAGTTCATGAAGTTATCTTCTGTATTATTTACCGATAACCAGAGATGGCGCAGTACATTGTCATGGTGGTTATCAATGGGCTGAAGAAAACCTCCTTCAATCACCGCACTAACAACAATTCCGTGTAAATGTTTGGCTGACAATCAAACGGTACTGGTTTACTTAGTGGAAGTTTGACAGGAGAATCTCATGTCAACTTACTATGCAGTTGGAAGAGTTTCCACTAGGTGTCATACACCGCATGTGGCTCATGCATGATGGTGCTCCACCACAGTTTATTTAAATAGGTAGACATTAATTATAAAATTATTGATTTACTAACAAATGGATAATCCATGCAGGACCTATTGCGTGTCCTTCTCTATCTACAGTTTAAGATACAATAGAACCCTCACGAAAGCAATTATTTACACAACAGCCAATGACAGTGTTGAAACACTCTGCCAACGTTAGGCGAAAATAAGACAATCGTGGAATATTTTAGTTGACAAGAAATTATATTGTTCGAAAATTTATCACAGGCCTTAATTAATGTTCAAGGTGTTCATTTTAAGAACTTCCTGTGAAGGTAAAAGCTACAATTGGATTTAAGTCAATAATAATTCTAACTCTGAAAAATGATTAATCATGCTAAGGTATATCCTATATGATAATTGTACAAGTTTAATTTAATGAATGAACAGTTCATATTGTGTTTTGAATGTTTTCTTATTTAGTTACAACTACAGGCAGGTTGTAATTGTTAACAACACACGAATGAGGCTAAAATCTACTTACCAATATATAATCTTTGTCAATGGTCCCACTGCAAATGGAGGTGCTATTTCATGCAACCGATACACTGCCCTCTCCTACATTACTATACAGTGGATGTGAGAGGCCATAGGAGTCTGTCGACCAGCACGCAGTTGTGAGATCAACTTTTAGAATAAACAGGTGCACTCCTTATTTAATTTATGATGTAAACGTTACATTAAATAAGAAATAAACATATTGTAAATAGTTTCATAAAGGTTTGACATACACGTTATGTGATATAGATGTATGCAGATTATTCCACTACATATAAAAAAAGTTACTTGAAATACTCAAACCTATTATATTTTAATTAAATTGTTGCACACTTTGCGTATAATGTAGGCTAGTTTAAGTAATTCCTTTATTGAATTAGTGTTCTTTAAATGCATGAGGTAGAGTACACCAACGCAATAATAAAAATGTCATTCAAGAATAATCCTTCACATAACTATTCGTTAATTACTATTAAATCGATAGATTTGTGTGCGCTGTTTTGTGTTGTTTGGTTTGAGTAAATGATTTGATCTTGATGTGTTGATGTATTTTAAATGTTTAAATATATTTTATATAATTCTAATATTGTGACCATTGATTCAACTTCAACATAAATTCACTGACTAGCTATATTTTTGTAACATGTTTCAATTCAATCATTAAGTTTTCTTCTTGGACAAAATCATGATTAAATTCTGTGATGTTATTAACTGGCGATGCCCACAAGGTGTCAGATAAAGTAGAACAACTAATGATTATATCTTTGTGTGAATTGTTATTAATGGACAGGACAGTTGGACCAACTAAACGTCAGGAACATGAGAAAATACTGGCTGCTCCTTGTATCTCGCTGTATGCTTGTTTTTGAAGATACTGATGTTATTTCAGTTTTATTTTGACGAGCCTCTTCCAGTATTTTATTGAACTTTATCAATCTTCCATGGCCGTATGATAGTCCCTAGCATCACGATTAGAGAGTAGCTATTACTAGAATGACCCACAGCGGAAATGATCTATCTGTCGGCACACCTGTACAAGTTAGCCAAACAAGTCCGTAAATGGTGCCTCCCCACCCACTTGTGTGTGCGAGGCGGAATGTTTGAGGTCCCCAGCGCAGTGTTAGCTGATCTTTATACTTTACCAAGCCTCCACTGTGGAACCTCAAGGTGATTCCCTAATCGTACATTCCTGCAGCCATGGGAGGGGTGTGTAAACATACCACAGGTGGGAGGGGAACGAGGGTGTTATCTTACTATTCTAAGACTAAATAATCGGGTAGACCTTTAAAAGTCTGCCAGGTGTGCATTTCTTGAGAGTGTTATATTCTAAGTTCTCCGCCAACTATTGCATTAGGTGGTTATACTCTTTATAGTCTATGACTTCATAAAGAAGGTATACTTGATGGACAATAACTTTTTGAGCAGGCTGTACCTGTTTGGTATTGACGTATCTTAACATCGGAAACATAACAAGAACGTCCAAAGTTCGGTTATTGATGGTTGTCTTGTGTAAGTAATCATTTCTGAGTGTTCTTATGTCTATCTGACTAAAAACATACTGAACCAAATGACTGTTACACTATTACATGTTAACACAAACTCTATGGAATAGTTTTTAACATTGTAGTATTTTAAAGGGAGATTATTTTGATTCTGACACGGCAACCAAAGTAGAAAGTTTGAACTCTTTATACACTTCAGTAGATCAACATCTTGATTGATAATAGTGACTAAATAGAAATATAGAGAAAATATGGTTTTGAGCCACAATTATTATGGCTCTCGTTTACATTTTTATCAAGATTATGTTTGCACAAGTAGACACATAATCAGATTCACGCGAAGTTTACATACTATTAAATAGCAATTATTAAGTACATGTGTCATAAATATACTTACTTAACATACTCAATGGCATTAATAGCTCGAAAATTCATCGCAACACTTAAAAAAGTACCACCCATACTTGTTATGAGATAGTTCTAGCCAGTCCATCTCATTACACCCTATCCCTATCATGAGCTATTTCTATCCAATCCCCCTCATTACACCCTATCCCTATCTTGAGCTAGTTCTCTCCAGTCCACCTCATTACACTCTATCCCTATCATGAGCTAGTTATATCCATTCCACCTCATTACACCCTATCCCTATCTTGATCTAGGTATATACAGTCAACTCATTACACCCTATCCCTATCTTGAGCTAGTTCTCTCCAGTCCACCTCATTACACCCTATCTCTATCATGAGCTAGTTCTATCCAGTCCACCTCATTACACCCTATCCCTATCCGGAGCTAGGTATATCCAGTCCACCTCATTACACCCTATCCCTATCTTGAGCTAGTTCTATCCAGTCCACCTCATTACACCCTATCCCTATCTTGAGCTAGTTCTATCCAGTCCACCTCATTACACCCTATCCCTATCTTGAGCTAGTTCTATCCAGTCCACCTCATTACACCCTATCCCTATCTTGAGCTAGTTCTATCCAGTCCACCTCATTACACCCTATCCCTATCTTGAGCTAGTTCTATCCAGTCCACCTCATTACACCCTATCCCTATCTTGAGCTAGTTCTATCCAGTCCACCTCATTACACCCTATCCCTATCTTGAGCTAGTTCTATCCAGTCCACCTCATTACACCCTATCCCTATCTTGAGCTAGTTCTATCCAGTCCACCTCATTACACCCTATCCCTATCTTGAGCTAGTTCTATCCAGTCCACCTCATTACACCCTATCCCTATCTTGAGCTAGTTCTATCCAGTCCACCTCATTACACCCTATCCCTATCTTGAGCTAGTTCTATCCAGTCCACCTCATTACACCCTATCCCTATCTTGAGCTAGTTCTATCCAGTCCACCTCATTACACCCTATCCCTATCTTGAGCTAGTTCTATCCAGTCCACCTCATTACACCCTATCCCTATCTTGAGCTAGTTCTATCCAGTCCACCTCATTACACCCTATCCCTATCTTGAGCTAGTTCTATCCAGTCCACCTCATTACACCCTATCCCTATCTTGAGCTAGTTCTATCCAGTCCACCTCATTACACCCTATCCCTATCTTGAGCTAGTTCTATCCAGTCCACCTCATTACACCCTATCCCTATCTTGAGCTAGTTCTATCTAGTCCACCTCATTACACCCTATCCCTATCTAGAGTTAGTTATATCCAGTCCACCTCATTACACCCTATCCCTATCTTGAGCTAGTTGTATCTAGTCCAACTCATTACACCCTATCCCTATCTTGAGCTAGTTCTATCCAGTCCACCTCACCAAACCCTGTCTCTTTCAGGTCTATCCTAATGTTTTCCTCCCATCTGCGATTAAGTCTTTCTCTTGATCTATTTTCATTGGATTTACCAGTCAATACCTTAAAAACATTTATAGTTTCTCCCATCCACACGGGATGTTCTACGAGACGTGACATGCGAGATTTGATTATGTTAACAATGGCAGGTGATAAGTACATCATTATATAACCTCCTCCCCCTCAATTATCTTCAACAATGTTGTATCCAATATTTACCTACGTACTTTGATTTCTTATCGTCGTCGTAAGAGAGCATGTTTCACAACCATACAGAACATGCCTTTATACATTTGATTCTAGTTTTAATAAATGTCTTCATAACATAAAGTAGACAAATCTTATACTACAGTTCAAATTCATAATCGAAAAACTCACTCTGGTATTATTGGTCTTACAAGAAGATCTTATCATGGAGCTGAATTGATTTTATCTTGTAACATTTAGTTTTGACTTACTCAAAATTATTTGAGCTATGGTCATTCAAACGAATACTAATTAATACTTGTTAAATAAAAAGGCGTGTAAGTTTTAAAATTATATTATCTATCAATCAATGACTACAATTCATATGTTGATAACATTATTTCTTCAAAATATTTAGTGGGTGAAGCTAACGGGTATTCACATTGCTCTGAGCTAAATTGGTCAACAGTAAAAATAACAATAACAATAACAATTGTTAATTGGAACTTGTCACATTATTAAAATAAAATAAGCACCCTCATTTGAAAATATTAATTATATTCTCAGTTATAACATAATGAGATTTTGTGCATATTAACAGCCAATTATTGCCAAGACTATTTGTTTGCAATAAATATTATGTTTGAGTTAAGATATATGCAGCAAAATTAAAATTTACATTAATGTATTTAAATAAACCGTGTCAACTTGTTGAGACTAGATATTTACAATAACAGCGATATTCATGTATTCTCAAAATTGCAATTAATTTGGACATAGTGTTTAATGTTTCGGATCAGGACTACCCAACTTGCGATATATTTACCCCCAAATCAATGGAATATTTATATAAACATCTACTTTGAAACATTGATTTCTAAATTAGCTAGTCCAACAGTTTACTAAATTACTACCTCGAATTTCTAGGCTAGTAGTGGACCAGGCGGTCAGACTTTCACGAGTTCAACTAAATGGCGCAACCAAACCTTGACTAGAGGGAACAGGATACATTGTTTCATTGGTCATACAAGTGCAATAACAATCGGAATATTGAGTTCACATGGAGCTGACAGAATGTTTGGACAGGGAAGGTGGTCAACCTATTTATCTCGTGACTCTGAGGTTGTCACACTCATGTTCATTGATAGAGAAGTTGGTATGTATTGATATTTCGATGTAATAGGCCTTTCTCTGGAAGAAAATCATAGAAATATAGGTATTAATTTAATAATATACAGCCATCAAATTCTCTCGAAAGTAATTTTAAGTTGACAATGTGGAATTTAAGGACATTTTTTTTTCTAGAGTATAACTTGTAATCGGTATTCAATGAATTATTACTCGATTGTGACTTCCACGTGTATTTAATTGATGTGAGACTAATATTACATAAAATAATAACGAGCTGTCTATGTTTTTAAACAACGGAGATATTTTATTAAAGTTATCTATTGTACAAGTCTAGCACATATTAGGGCACACTAGGGCACACTAGGGCACACTAGCGCATACTTACTTACTACTGTTAAAAGAAACACAACTTCAACAATATTCAACTAGTCTTAGATTGCAATATGAAATATATAGGTGCGTTTTGATTTAAAAAAAACTAGTTTACAAAATTAAAATAAATAAATAGTTGTAAAAACAAGTCATATTTGCTAGAAATTAGGGGTTGTTCAATCAAAATACACATACAAATTTAGTAGGGGGTGGGTTTAAAATTCCCAAGAAAGTAAGGTATATTTTGAAAGAATTGTTATGTATAGAAAGGGTATTTTAAGGATATGACAACAAACTACAAATCTAATAGAATAAGTAAAGTATCCAAATAAACAGCCAAAATGCCAGAAGAAAAAATAATATCTACACGATATATCATTTTGATGCAGCCTCGAAAGCTATTTGAAAACAAAAGATTGCTAATGTAATGAAATCCATGCCACATACATCAAGCAATAAAGCATGTGTGACTGTCTTACCGCATGTTGGGATCTTCTTTGACTGAGTCATTGCAACAATACGCGCAAAAGAGATGTGGTCAACCATCTTCAGGAAGGACGTCGCATTCTTTATTTTGTACAAGGCAGGACGCGGTGGCCGTAGCGACAAGGCAACAACACTCAAAAAATATACTCTAAATATTACAAAAAAAAGTATATATATATATATATATGTATATATATATATATATAGAGAGAGAGAGAGAAAGAGAAATTATGAAGGCTTTCTTGGCAACGCGACTTTTAGTATTTTGTGGCCGCTACGGTGTGCTCTGGTCTAAAACATAGCCGTCAAATAAACACCCCACTGCCATCTGTAGGGGGTCCATCCTACAACAGGTTAGGACAAAAAACTTCTTCCGCAAAGAAACAATAGTGCATACAAAAAAACAAAAACAACGAACAATGACACCATAGAATAGAGACCTTTTCACACAAAAAATAAAAAGCTAGTAAAACACACTTGTGTGAGTTTTGATGCTTCCAAATCTACACATGTCATTTTAAATAAAAGTGTTTATTTATTGCCGTCTTGGTGGCAATTGTTTCAAGATAAGTAAATGATGCATAATACAACACACGTACAATGCCACAGTCTACAATTTCAAACAAAATCAAGAGTAAAGTGCTTCAAACAAAATACATCTAAAGAATATTTTCATCACACAGGAAACTGAAATGCAGCAAAGTATTTCAAAACAAGAAATTAAACGCATTTCAAGATTATGAGCCTTAGATGTGTACAGTTAATGTTAGAACAAGCTCGCGGATATAATAAATTTGGTACAATTTGTGTGTCTCGATGACGGCACATTCAATGGATAGGTCTACTTAAATTATCACAAAATGAGACACAAACCATATTTGTTTTAGCTAGCGTGATAATATTCCTCAATAATATCCGACATTATTGCGATTACTTTAGATTCAATTTAAATCATGTAATGGCTTTACATATTTACAATAATGTTTTCATTAATTGTGTTTTGTGCATTGTGTTTATAAACACACTACACTAGTTAATAACGTTACCATGTCAATAATTGTGTTAAGTACATTTTTAATAACTATCAAAGTTCATATTATCATATGACCGCACGGTCTAAGACCGTACTCTCATAGTAGAATAGACCGCCTATGATGAGGATATTTAGGTTTGAATCTCGGTCGGGTCTTCTGAGTTTTTTAATCCAAAATATTCTTTCGCTCTCCCTCCACGAAAATGTGGGTACACTTCCTCTAAATATAGCCTTACTAATCCTTAAAACCATTAACATAATTATTACACAAGCGTATAGCCCGAATGAGTAGTAATACGCGGTACTTAAAAAAAGTTCATATTGATAACTTTAGTAATTTTAGACATACATCAAGTAATGCGCTTATATACTAAGATATAAGAAAACTAAAATAATTGTAGTAATCTAGTAGATTTCTCGGGAACTTTTGAAATATATTTGTTTTAGTGGACTAATTATAATTTGGACTCGATTACTAATTTTATAAACGTTGTATGTGATAGTATTTATTTTATTAAAACCTGCCGTTTTATCTGATTTTAAAATTAAAGCGGATTCTACCATTTATTTGAATGGGTGGTCTATGAGTTTCCTAAGATTACCTTTAATTTAATTTGAAAATTAAGCTATGATTTTTTCAGGTTGGATCAGATGTTTATAATCTTTCATTGTTTATCATTATCAAATACATATAAATATCATTAATATATCTTATATGCATATAAAATGTATCTTACATCTTTATTATATATGAATACATTTAACATTATTCACAGATATATTTTTAACTTTGTTTCACTATATTCCTTAATTGAATTGAGGTCCCAGGATTATAAAAGTTGATCATTTAGCATATAGAATGTATTAATAAGATGAAATAAAAAATATTTCCTTGCAAATCACGCAAATAGAAAATGCACCCAATATTAAATCACACAAAACCAAATTTAATGTGTATGTGTTTTAAACTTAACAAAATGGACCAATTTAAACTAAAATGATAAGATAAAAACATTTCACAAAAATAATATTTTAATGGGAGCCCATTAATGTAGAGCATATAGACTTGGCTTTATTAAACCGTTTTAACTTATATATCATAAATATTCAAAATTGAAAGCCATTATAGATTTTTACTCACAACTATGACATAATGATTTAAAAATGAACTGCAATTTTCAATAAACAAAAACACTAGTTTAATAAATAATTTACACCATTTTTAAACTTTAGGATAATATAATATTAGTAAATATCACTATGAAATAAGCAGTAGCATAATTATTTATGATGAATTCATGTTCAAGGATTAATAAGAAGAAGTTTGTGAGAAACAAGAACATTTCCAACAGTATTTTAAACATTTCCTTGACATTGACACGAGTGACCTCTAATAAAAGTATGACTAGAGCTAAATACAACCTTGCACCTAACAACTATACCCAAATGATAGACTGTTCCCCAAAGATAGCAGTGAAGTTTTACTACGCTTCTAGTCTGAGTAAACATATATTTTGTTTACTATTGCAATTAAGTGAATATGAAAATTCAGTAGGTTATGTTTAGTGATAGTCAAAAGCACAACTATTTCTATAGAATTGCAATGTTGTACCAAATTAAGTCATATCCTCATGGCAAATATACGTAATTATCAAGTGTGTGTTTGTTCTCGTAATCATCCGTACTATTTCAGCGTTACAAATAGGTCGTATTGTTGATCTTCTGCCTTTGTTTTAGTTTATTTTAAATCTTGTGCTGGCATCACTGTTTACAGTAGGTGCAATCATTGTTAGTTTGAATTAAACATCAACAAAGCATCAGCTGATCGGGTTCTTTGGACCAAGGTCTTGTACGAGAAGAGCCACACAATCTTTAAGGTTATTTGTGTTGTTTGTTTAGAAGATTAAGCTACAGATATTATAAAGGTGGATATTAACTTGAGTTTCTCATCTGGATAAAGCTTTCAATTAAAAAAGTAAGAGTTGAACAATGACACATGGACTGGGAAATCGAGCTCGGAATCTTTAGCTAATTGTGCCAATGATTTACCAGTGAGTTTTCCTGGAATCGTTCCATTTTCAGGGTTAATATCTCTGCCCCCATTTCTACCTCCAAATATAATATCAGCAACTCCGCACAGTTTAATATCGGACTGACGACAGCATAAATCACACTCGTGAGTCACCAAGGACTGTGGTCCAATGATAGTTGAAGTTGCCGATGAATCCTCACGTCTATCACAGTCTATACCTTAAACTAAGAGTGAGGATTGACCCTAGATAGCTCAGTGGTAGAAAAAAAGGTCTCGAGTCCCATTCCCGTGTTCAGGTGACATTTTGCAATATAGTTTTTATTAAATGATAATATTATGTTTTCATAATTATTTATTACAATAGAAAGACAACTCAACAAGACTAGTTTTTAAACGATTAAAACATAGAATTTTAAACATTTTTAATATTTAAGAATGAAAAGATTCAAAATGGGTTATTTTAGCCCTTAAATTATAATGTATTATTTAAATATTTCTGTCACCCAATTATTAGTTCAGTAAACATATTTAACTATATTAAATGTAATAAACGTAGCTCATATGTTCATTTGAAGCAACGTAATCAATTCCAACTATGACAGTTTATATTAAATTATATGGTTAAATTTAGTATAGTTAATTTGAGACTTACTAAACAGGATTATGTTTGAAATTTTAACCAAAATTAAGGAGAGATAGTATAAAATATTATAAAAAACCTTAAGAAACAGCTGTTTTTGATGGTTATATTTAAAAAAACGTTTTATGTACAGTATCTAACTAAATAGAATATTAATATCTAATTATATGTTAAACTTTGTAAAGTTAAGAAAATAATTCTTTCCAGAACGGTTAGTTTTCCTTTGATTAATATATTATTAAAAAGTAAAAGTTAAAACTAGCTGTATTTTTATGCATTTGAAAATACACAGAAATTAAAGCAATAAATACATTTTTCTTCTATTATTAAATATTAAAATACTGAATGTTTATAATTAAAATTATATTAAAAGTTACTTCTGAACAAATACCTTAAAGCGATATTCTATAAAGTTTGTGAAAAGAAATATATAGCAAATACATAATTCAAGATTAAAAAATTGAGTCTCTTTTAAGTTTTCTAAAGTTAAATTTTGGACGAACATATTTCCGAAACCTTGACTACAATAAAAAGGAAACCAAGATAAATGAATTATTAAAATAATATAATACCAACATATTAATACTAAGTACTTAGATGGGGTTGTTTTGAAATTTCTTTAGCGAAATAATTGAGTTTCATCATTAATACCATTAATTTTACTATAAATAACTATCAAAAGTATAGTTAAATTGAGAATAAATATTTTTAGAATATTGTAAAAGAAATTTTAAATAAATTGATACATTAAGTTTTGTTTGCCTATATTCATGAAAACCAACTCATTTTACCTTGCTACTTAGCGGAGTAAATTAAATGCACACTCCAAAATAGCCATTGAAAATATAATGTAGGAATGACTATAAGTAACAATAATTAGAAATACAGACTACAGAATAATCTTTCGATTAAGTTTGCTTGGATCAATTATTAATACATACTTCATTGGTTAAATACTTTTATTTCTACTAATATCAAATAACATACAATAGTTGTACACGGGCCGATCTGGTAAGAATATCTATCCTTGTTTCCAATTTATCCATAGTAGTTATATTAGTATTTTTCTTGAAATAAATAAAATAAGCCTCTTGAATTTAAATAGGACACTAAAATATTTAATAAAAATAACTTCGCCATTTTAACCTTGGCAGTGTTTAGGAACTTTTAACTTAAAACTATTCGTGTGGACTAAATTAAAGTGTTTTTAATCTAACTTAAAGACACCAATGCTTATCATTTTGGTCAAGTAAAATATTAGGTACTTTTCTTTAATTCAAGCATTAATTTTAAAATAGTACTCAAGGAAGAACCCATCAAATTTGTTAATAGAAATTACAGCTATTTAAAAATGCGTGATTGAATATGTTTAAAAATATACACGTTATCAAGCAATGTAGTTATTATATTGTAACATTGATTATGAAATTTCTCATTTATGTAGTTTGAATTGATATTTTGTATTGTACAGATACATTGCAGTTAACCTTTAATCTTAATCCTTAACCTCATGTAGTATGGTAAGTTACGTTATGCTCAAACACTCATATACTGTATGGGATTATCACTAACTTTCTCCACACCTTCCTATCCTTGCATACTTCCTTTGATTCAACAACATCCATAAACCAAGTAATGCATCCTCTCAACATGCCCAAAACAGCCTGAGACGCACATCAACCCACCCTTTAAAACAGCATCCATTCATTACTGACTGTTCATACGATTTTTACACGTCCATTTCTTATATATATATATATCCTAACCACCTTTATCTTGCTCGTGCGTTTCTCCTGACAAACCCAAGCTCCACATCAATACAACAATGTTGGCACTAACACATTTTTATCTACTGCCATCTTTCCCTCTTTCAATACTTCATTCTTTACGTTAGTCCACATACATCCAACTACACTCTGAGGTGCGTTCACCCATCTGTCGATTTAACCATTTAGCCTTCCATTTATATAGAACATTCTGCCCAGATACATAACATCATTCACTTGATCTTATAGTTTTCTAATTATACTGAGATAACCATCATCTCCTGATCCATCCTTATCAAAAACTATTAGCCTACCTTAGTTTTGGAGACACTTGTACTAAGCTCCATTCTGCCTGACACCACATTCAATTGATTCAATGCATTCTTCAAATCACCTTTATTTTCAGACATTAATATGGCATCATCTGCATATAACAGCACTCTCACACTCACATTGCCCATTAGTACACCAACCACGTCCCTCGAACAATTATCCACGAATACATTTAACAATCATCGTGACATAGCACAACGTTGTATATCCCCATGTTCAATTCAAACCATTCTCTCGGCCGCGCGCGCGGTTTACTTCCATCGTACACCTCCATAATTGTATTTACTAGCCAAACCTCCACTCCATACTCTTTAGAACATTCCAGGGCATACTCACTTCCATCGTACACCTCCATAATTGTATTTACTAGCCAAACCTCCACTCCATACTCTTTAGAACATTCCAGGGCATACTCCTATTCACCCGATCATACACTTTCTTCAGATCAACGAATGCACAATACATTTATTTTATTATTTTAACATTTAAAAAATAAAATCTAGTGTTCAACATACGTATAATTTTATTTATCCTAGTAAGGGACTGAAAGTTCATTAACTATTCCAACATTTAGATGATTAACAACATTCATATAAATATAACAATCAGATAGAGTAAAAAAGAAATGAATCTTTTGGTAGAATTAAATCTTATTTTCGACACTTCTTAAAATCCTGAAATGTCTACTTCTTTGCTACCCACACCTTCATATCATAGAACAAATCCAAGTCTGATTTATATAGAGAAATATAATATAATATATTTATTATAAATATAATTTAGAGTTTTTTTATTGATGACTAAGTATTTTTAAATAATAACTTTAAGATTTTTAAGGTGGCCCACGATAATAATTTGTAAACGCTAGCAGCTCTGACAGTATTAAAGATTGGAAATTAGGTATGTATAAAATATTTTCTGTTTTATTAAATATTTTCAAAGTGTTCCTATTTAAACAAATAGTATCTCATGAATTAAAGCAAACTCATAAACATATTTATAGAATATAAAATGTGAACTCTTAAATATTTCACCTACAATAACTTTTTTAATATACTATTTGTGTAAATAATATTATATACAGTACAATTAATTTAATACATTTTGCTAACATCTTGCCCATAAATATAGACCTGTTTTAATAATAATAATGCTCTAATTTCAATAGTTTTATCATTTAATATTAAAAAATCCCAAGTTGGTAATTATTTTAGTAGTTATGGTTGGCGACACTCACTGTTTGTTTGGGGGCGTGGTCGGCCTCCCCTGGAGGGCCGGGGGGGGGGGGGTGGGCTGAGTCCATCCCAGCTTTTTTCTGCTCCGCAATCTTCTGGATAGCCAGGAAACGATTTTTCCGCATCTGGATCCTTTTAGCCATGTACCCAACTGTCGCGTATTCTGGGAACACACACACACACGCCGATGTTTGTTTTGGAATAGTGTCAAACTGACACACTACACGATCAAACATTTATATTCCCCATATAAAGGGAAGAGATGGTGAAAGTATATATTTTCACAGACTTGTATTTAAGTTGCAGGCATTATAATTAATTAGTTTGAATTTCATTTATATTTAATAATTTGGTTTTTATTCTGCGTTAATTATGTTAGTGAACGATCTTTTTAGGAGTATAATGTTTGAAGTAAGTGCCGGTCTCCTGATTTTAATACATTTGATCAGTAATGAGCTCACCAAGAAGCGAAGCGAACACCATGACGAAGCAGGTCCCCAAGTAGACATCGATTGACTTGACGTATGAGATCTTGGGAAGAGCTGCATTGGTGGACGACATGAGCGTGGTCATGGTCAGCACGGTGGTAACCCCGAGCGCTACCCGAGCCGGAGTCGCGTTCCGGTTCAGCCAGAAGCTGACCCACGAGATGATGACGATGAGACCTGAAGGGATGTAGATCTGGATGAGGTAGTAGCCCATGGATCGCACGAACTGGATCTCACAGGCCAGTCGGGAGTAGTTTCCTGCCATCACACGGTACCAATCGAGCTCAACTTGCGACAGTTTCAATTACATTTGAACCAAAGTTTCCAGTGTTAATCTACAGGAAGTACTTATATGTTCAAGAACTTCAATTTAAGATTTTAAATATTTATTATTTGATTTTTATTAAATTACTTGTGAAATTATTTGAAAATAAATAAAATAGATAAGATCTGAAATTTTCATATAAACAATTTTTCTTGATTAAATATTCTTAAATATTACCAAATAATAAATACATATTCAAGTTTATTTCTACTCTACAAGTGTAATCATATATATCAAAACATTATTTTTTCATTCTTTTCTTTCAACGGTGAGAATTAATATAATAATGATCAGAAATAGGTTCACCCTACATGCTTGACAATATAAATATAATAGGTTGCGCTAATGGAGCAGATGGTAGAGTCAAAATGAGTAATTTACTGTTTTTTCAAATTTATTTGGTTAGCGATATTTTTAACCATATATTAATATTTACATATATAAGAAAAAATAATATTCATTGCTTGTGGGTAAGTCTTTTCTGCTAATGATTTTCATAATTTTCATGATTATATATAATAAAATCACTATCTCTCAAAATAATTTAATAAAGTATAGAGCAAATTTGCTATTTTTATATTTTCTGTGTAAAATATATTGTTTTATTGTTATACTTTAAGGATTAAACTATTTATTTATAGGTACAAAATAAATGTTCCTAGAAAAGTTGAACCTAAAAGTTTGTTTTATCGAAACTCGTTTAATCAATGAATTAACCTTTCAAATTCTATTTTGAATACAATATAATACAAATCATTTTTACCTAAATGTTTTTGAAAACTTTTGAAATAATTAGTTTGAGCCATACAAATGATTACAGTTTAGTTTTGAATAACTATAACAACAATTTAAAAATCATAACGGAACATTAATGAAAGATTTTTATGCTATTTCCACTTATTCCATTTATTTATGGGTTACACTATTTCAAATAATATGTGTGGAATTTAAAAAAAATCTATTTAAAAAATTAATTAATAAAATGCGTGGAAACTTTTTATTTATTTAAAAAATAAATTTACAAGTAGCCAATTATTAAAAAAAAGTAATTAAAAACAGCACGTTAGATCTGAAACAAGCCTCTGGTTTGAGATACCGGAAGTAATGACAGGATAATGTTGGCAACACTGACAATTCTGCTTTCACAATATAAAAAGACAAAAGCCAGGGTATGCAGAAATTGCTAAATCTGTGCATGTGATATTTTCTCCCAATTTGATCTATCATACATACTTACATAGGCACTGTTCTACATTTCTCACATTACATTGTATTTTCTTGGGTACCTGGCCAGTAGGAGTTTATACTGAAAATTAATAACTATTCACAGGTACAGTTTCACTTAACTTTGCTTACACTGGCAAAATTACACTGCAAGCCACGGCTTGGGCATTTGGAGTAAGTCGTTTGAAATTCGAGAAGGTGATATCGAAGTACTGTATAGCCTATAAAAAAAGTTTAGTAAAAATAACTTTCGTGACAATATTGTTAATAATATTCATACAAAATGATACAGAATATATACAAAATATTAATTTTTTATTGTTACTGGCATTGGATCTAAAATTACATTGATTTATAGTAGAATAAACTTTACATAAATTCTGTTACTAACTAGTATAATATTTCAATATTTTTCTGTTATTTAGATGTATTGTATTCAATTAATTCTTTTGGCTAGAAGTTTACGTTGTGTTTTAATTCAACTCTGTTATTTAGTGGAATGTAACATAATATTTTGTTATTGGTAATAAATATTAGATGTACTTTTACTACATCGTTTTAATGAATGCTACCTATGTATTTCACTTTAATTCCAAACTCTCATTCATTAGGTTGCACTTTAAATCACTTATGTAATTAATTCATCATCATCATCCTCATTCGACGTTTCCACCTCAACGGGTTGTCTGTCAGATTCTCTTCTGTTCCTGTCCATCTCTCCAAACTTCTCCCTCAGCCACGCATCTCCAGTCCCCTTCTTTAGCTTCCATGTCCTTCTGGGCTTGGCCCATCCATCTTGTCCGTGGTATTCCAATAGATCTTCTACCTTTCTCTTTGTTCTGTAAGGCTTTCTTAGGCTTTTTGTCCTTCTCCATTCTCATCACATGACCTAATCACAGCAACCTTTTCCCTCTCCAGTGTCTATTCTAATGATGTTACTTTTAAACTATCCCTAATTCCTTCATTCCTTATCTTGCCTCTTCTTGTTACATTCTCAATACCTCTCAGCAACCTCATCTCTGCTTCCTGCAATCTACTTAAATATCTCTTCGTCCATGTCCATGTTTCAGAGCCATATGCCAATATTGGATGATATCATGCTTTATATAATAAAGTTTTGGCCTCTTTCCCTATATTCCATCATCAGGTTATATTCTTAACTACACGGTAGAATTGTCCACTATTCCATATCCTTTGTCCTATTTCCCCCTGGATCTTACCATTTGCATTAATCTTACTTCCTAGATAGCAGAAATCTTCCACCTTTTTTAGTTCCTTTCCATTGATTGTAACTTTCTCTGCTGGGTTTGTGTTTCTAGCCACCTTCAAAATATTCCTCTTTTTCACATTCATGTCCAACCCATATCTTTCCATCACACCTGCCCACTTAGATAATTCTCTCTCCAAGTGTTCTTCCGACTCCTCCCAGGTCATGACATCGTCCACGGGTTTATGTGACGCTGGGCTTGGGCTATAATTACATCCATTACAATATTAAATAGGATTGGTGGTCAAATGCTTCCCTGTCCCACTCCCCTTTCTGTTTGGAACCAATCAAAACCAAACAAAATTTATTAGCACGGTAATTTATAAAATTATGATGGCTGGAAATATAAATTCCACTTTTATTAAACTGTGTTACTTTGTATTATTGTACTCAAGCTCAATTCTGCTATTTTGTAGTGTTGTACTTGAGCTTATAATGGCTCAAGACTGTGGCTCTTGACTTTAGTTAGTGCAAAATATTTGAGCTATTGTGCTACTGTGCTATCTTCCCTTTAATACGAAATGGAAAGTTCTACCGTCTTATATTCTCTCCTGATGTGCGAGTGTTTGAACCTCATAGATTCGTATCATGATCAGCAAAGTTGAAAGTTTGGTTTAAAGAAATTAATAGGTTAACGTCTCTCTCTTCTCGTTACACTTTGTCCCTTTTTTTCCATTACAGAAATTAAGTGTAGGGGGTGGGAGGTCGCGGGTTACGGGTAATACAGCTCCTATTTTATTTACCTTTGACCTTTAATAAAAGCACACGGCTATTGTTAGATTATTTTTAATCTCGTAGTACCACGTGCTAAACAGCTCTGTAATCCCACTAATGCAACAGGAGCACGATGTTTGTAGTCCTGAGCCAACTCATCCGCCCTGGCCCTGCTCGGTGTTAATATACTATACGTGCAAATATATCTTTGTTCAACAATAGGAGAAGGGCTCCTGGAACGACGAATCTCAAATAAAGATTACATTTTATATTTCTTTAATGTATAATCATCATAAATTGTTATCTAAGTCAATTTAATCTTTTTACCATTTTAATTATTTAATACATTAATTTACATGTATATATTTGTTGTATTTTTATTGCTTGAAAATTATATTTAGTAAAATTAAATTTTTATTCTAGTAAACAATCAATTTTCAAAGGTCCGTCAAAATAAAAATTTATTGAGATAATTTGATTAAAAAAGTTAACTCTTATAATTAATTAAAAACTTACTATCTACATAGCTATAATATTTTTAATTTTTTAGCACTGCGCCTAAATAACTATTCGGGTTATATGCTATAATTACTATTAACACTACTATTAATGTCATTCTATTATCAACATTTTATTCATAATTCTAACAAGAGTATAATTAGCAATTAACTATAATTAGTGATGCAATGCTTTGTAGTCATTACAGTCCACAAGTTATTGGAGGTTAAACTTGCGTTCCTTTGTTATGATAAAGTAATTAATTTATGGAGCTGAAATTTAATATAACCAACCATTCATGTGAGATGTACACAGTAAAATATAGATATTATTATTACAGTGGCGCTCCTGGTGTGCAAATGGCGCAGCCACACAGGACCCTATGATTTTGGGGGCCCCACTCTAGCTTATGTTGGGTTGGAAATATTTGCTTGTGTGCTTGTAAAGTAGGCTCGCTGTATAGACTATCTAATAAATATGTGGAGTATGAAAACAAATAAAAACATAACCAGGTGGTTTGTTTTATTAAACGAGTGAAGCGAGTTCTCAGTTCTAGCTCCTCTGATTTGTATTTGTCTGTGTGTGTGTGTCTCACGACGACTTTTGAAAGCATTAACTGATTTAATTCAAAATTAGCACAGTTTTTTTTGTACGTTTGTGTAGATAAAGTTCGTTGGGACCCGCTTCAATGGCCGCATGGTCTAAGGCGCTACTCTCGCAGTAGACGAGACTGCCGATGTCGGGGAGATCGTAGTTCATATCTCAATCGGCTGTACTGAGGTTTTTTTTTCCTAAATGATTTTCCACTCTCCCACCACGTAAAGGTGACTACATCTTATATATAAAATTCTCATGTCACAATGTTCGTTCCCGTACTCCTCCGAAACGGCTTGACCGATTCTCATGAAATTTTGTGAGCATATTGAGTAGGTCTGAGAATAGGCCAACATCTATTTTTCATACCCCTTAGTGATAAGGGTTGTCCACCCTTAACATTTTTCTATAATTCTTAGACATTTTTTTAATATCTTTATTTTTTTTTATTATGTCGCATTAAAAAATACATACAACCCTAAATTTTTACCCTTTTATCACCAACCCCTATTTTTTAATAGCCATTGCCTTATTTCCGTAACAATAATTGTTAGATACTTTAAATTTGGCATGTAAGTAGGTAATTATAATCAGTAATGACTATTTTCAGGATTTTCCAAAATTCCCAAGAAATAGGGAATAAAGAGGATTTATATTTTCGCCTTAAAGTTGCCTTATTTCTTATTAGTTTAACGCCCAGCCCAAACCCTTGGACCTAGAAAGCTGAAATTTTGCACAGAGGTTCCCTTTATGATGTAGACAAGGAATAAGGCTTTTTTTTTTAATTCCCACTCGATAGGGAATAAAGAGGATTTATATAATTCTTATACTACAGTGGGTCACGGGCAACGCCGTGCGGGACTGCTAGTTTTCTATAAAATATAACCTTCCTGAATCCTAAAAACATTAATGTTATTAGTACATAACTGTATAAACTGAACGGGTAGTAAAACTCGGTGCTAAAAAATAAAAATACTGGGAAAGAAAATTGTTTCCACTATGGGGCATTTAATATTATGGTCATGGTATAGCTGTCAAGATAGGACTGTAAACTGGGATATACATTGCTTGTTTCCACTATGGGGCAGTTAATATTATGGTCATGGTATAGCTGTCAAGGTAGGCCTGTAAACTGGGATATACATTGCTTGTTTCCACTATGGGGCAGTTAATATTATGGTCATGGTATAGCTGTCAAGGTAGGCCTGTAAACTGGGATATACATTGCTTGTTTCCACTATGGAGCAGTTAATATTATGGTCATGGTATAGCTGTCAAGGTAGGCCTGTAAACTGGGATATACATTGCTTGTTTCCACTATGGAGCAGTTAATATTATGGTCATGGTATAGCTGTCAAGGTAGGCCTGTAAACTGGGATATACATTGCTTGTTTCCACTATGGAGCAGTTAATATTATGGTCATGGTATAGCTGTCAAGGTAGGCCTGTAAACTGGGATATACATTGCTTGTTTCCACTATGGAGCAGTTAATATTATGGTCATGGTATAGCTGTCAAGGTAGGCCTGTAAACTGGGATATACATTGCTTGTTTCCACTATGGAGCAGTTAATATTATGGTCATGGTATAGCTGTCAAGGTAGGCCTGTAAACTGGGATATACATTGCTTGTTTCCACTATGGAGCAGTTAATATTATGGTCATGGTATAGCTGTCAAGGTAGGCCTGTAAACTGGGATATACATTGCTTGTTTCCACTATGGAGCAGTTAATATTATGGTCATGGTATAGCTGTCAAGGTAGGCCTGTAAACTGGGATATACATTGCTTGTTTCCACTATGGAGCAGTTAATATTATGGTCATGGTATAGCTGTCAAGGTAGGCCTGTAAACTGGGATATACATTGCTTGTTTCCACTATGGAGCAGTTAATATTATGGTCATGGTATAGCTGTCAAGGTAGGCCTGTAAACTGGGATATACATTGCTTGTTTCCACTATGGAGCAGTTAATATTATGGTCATGGTATAGCTGTCAAGGTAGGCCTGTAAACTGGGATATACATTGCTTGTTTCCACTATGGAGCAGTTAATATTATGGTCATGGTATAGCTGTCAAGGTAGGCCTGTAAACTGGGATATACATTGCTTGTTTCCACTATGGAGCAGTTAATATTATGGTCATGGTATAGCTGTCAAGGTAGGCCTGTAAACTGGGATATACATTGCTTGTTTCCACTATGGAGCAGTTAATATTATGGTCATGGTATAGCTGTCAAGGTAGGCCTGTAAACTGGGATATACATTGCTTGTTTCCACTATGGAGCAGTTAATATTATGGTCATGGTATAGCTGTCAAGGTAGGCCTGTAAACTGGGATATACATTGCTTGTTTCCACTATGGAGCAGTTAATATTATGGTCATGGTATAGCTGTCAAGGTAGGCCTGTAAACTGGGATATACATTGCTTGTTTCCACTATGGAGCAGTTAATATTATGGTCATGGTATAGCTGTCAAGGTAGGCCTGTAAACTGGGATATACATTGCTTGTTTCCACTATGGAGCAGTTAATATTATGGTCATGGTATAGCTGTCAAGGTAGGCCTGTAAACTGGGATATACATTGCTTGTTTCCACTATGGAGCAGTTAATATTATGGTCATGGTATAGCTGTCAAGGTAGGCCTGTAAACTGGGATATACATTGCTTGTTTCCACTATGGAGCAGTTAATATTATGGTCATGGTATAGCTGTCAAGGTAGGCCTGTAAACTGGGATATACATTGCTTGTTTCCACTATGGAGCAGTTAATATTATGGTCATGGTATAGCTGTCAAGGTAGGCCTGTAAACTGGGATATACATTGCTTGTTTCCACTATGGAGCAGTTAATATTATGGTCATGGTATAGCTGTCAAGGTAGGCCTGTAAACTGGGATATACATTGCTTGTTTCCACTATGGAGCAGTTAATATTATGGTCATGGTATAGCTGTCAAGGTAGGCCTGTAAACTGGGATATACATTGCTTGTTTCCACTATGGAGCAGTTAATATTATGGTCATGGTATAGCTGTCAAGGTAGGCCTGTAAACTGGGATATACATTGCTTGTTTCCACTATGGAGCAGTTAATATTATGGTCATGGTATAGCTGTCAAGGTAGGCCTGTAAACTGGGATATACATTGCTTGTTTCCACTATGGAGCAGTTAATATTATGGTCATGGTATAGCTGTCAAGGTAGGCCTGTAAACTGGGATATACATTGCTTGTTTCCACTATGGAGCAGTTAATATTATGGTCATGGTATAGCTGTCAAGGTAGGCCTGTAAACTGGGATATACATTGCTTGTTTCCACTATGGAGCAGTTAATATTATGGTCATGGTATAGCTGTCAAGGTAGGCCTGTAAACTGGGATATACATTGCTTGTTTCCACTATGGAGCAGTTAATATTATGGTCATGGTATAGCTGTCAAGGTAGGCCTGTAAACTGGGATATACATTGCTTGTTTCCACTATGGAGCAGTTAATATTATGGTCATGGTATAGCGGTCATATGTTTATAATGATTTAAGCTTTAACATCCTTACCAAATTATTCCAAGTTTGTATAAATGTAAATTTTAATTTTTAACTAACTCTGAGATAGTAATTTGCTGCATTTAATTTATTATCTATTCTAAAGATAGCGTGTTCGAGATACTTACATTCTGGTCATTATCCCTAAATGATGTTATTTTTTAACCTCTCAAAGGTTGTTCTTAAGCTAGAATGAAAGGGAAGGTGATTTAAATTCAGTATTTTTTACATTTTTATAAAATAATTTTTTTGCCAAATAAAAAATTTGATTCAGTAGAAAGATTTAGTATACTTTTTACACATTTCAACACTTCTTTAATATTGTTCATAGTGGCATTTAACAATAATCATTTAAATAAAATTAAAAGTTATGTTAAAATTCTGTGACGAACATGAGAAATGTATGTAAAAAGTTAAAATAAATGACTACGTGTAGAGAATTAAACTTTTTTTTCCACTAGAGCTATATTTTATTTATTTTAACTGGGATACCTTTCCATACACCTCGATTGTATGGCTGGTTTAGTTATGTATTGGATGTCTATTTATATGGCGTTACTTGATAAATGACACCTGTACAGGGAAATCAAACCCAACCAGACATTGTTCTACCACTGAGCTATCCAGGGATCGTCTCATACTCAGGGTAATTCTTCATTCATAATTTAATGCAAGTCTGTAAAAGACTGTGAATATCATCGACTACTAAGAGCTGTAACTTACACCACAGCTACCGGCGACTGTGTTGTGGCTTTATGCTAGTAACAGTAGTAATACATTGCACATTCCAAACGAATCAAAATGGAAGAAACTATAATCATTCATTCCCCCTGCTTAGCCTTTCCTATACACTTTATGTTATAGCGTTGTAACGACTTACATTGTAATAACACTCACCAACTGGGGCAGCCCGCTCTCACAAGGTCAACACGCGGCACTAGCTCAACCAGCGACCTCCGCTCTCGCAAAATACAACAGACTGACTGAAGGCGTGTCTACGCCGGCCGGCAATGAGGCTCGACCACGTGTTCGGCCAGCAAAGAAAATGGAAAGAAGAGTTCCGTTTCCGCCTTCGCGGAGCTTCGCGAAGCTGCTACGTGCTTCGATATGCGCCTCGAACTTCACCTCCCCCCTAGTTTGTAATGTTCTTCAACCTTCCCTTCCTTCGATCCGCCCCCCTTTCTGAGAGTTATATT